>SJYV01003244.1:0-41206 GCA_006410875.1 Neotragus pygmaeus
ATAAGCAAGCTGTGGCATATATACACAATGGAGTATTACTCTGCCATTAAAAAGAATAAATTTGAATCAGTTCTAATGAGATGGATGAAACTGGAGCCTATTATACAGAGTGAAGTAAGCCAGAAAGAAAAACACCAATACAGCATACTGACACATATATATGGAATTTAGAATGATAGTAATGACGACCCTGTATGTGAGACAACAAAGGACGCAGACGTAGAGAATAGACTTTTGGCCTCAGAGGGAGTAGGAGAGGGCAGGATGATCTGGGAGAATGGCATTGAAGCATAAATACTATTATATAAGAAACGAATCACCAGTCTATGTTTGATACAGGATGCAGGAGGCTTTGGGCTGATGTACGGGGATGATCCAGAGAGACGTTGTGGGGTGGGAGGTGGGAGGGGGATTCGGGATTGGGAGCTTGTGTACACCTGTGGTGGATTCATGTCGATGTATGGCAAAGCCAATAGAGTATTGTAAAGTCAAATTAAAAATAAATTAATTAAAAAAAAGATCCATTTTTATTCATATTAAGGGGCTTCCTTGGTGGATCAATTGGTAAAGAATCTTCCTGCAATGTGTGAGACCTGGGTTCGATCCATGGGTCAGGAAGATCCCCTGGAGAAGGGAGAGACATCCACTCCATCATTCTGGCCTGGAGAATTCCATGGATTGTTTAGTCCATGAGGTTGCAAAGAATCAGACACAGCTGAGTGACTTTTACTTATTCATATTAAATAAAATAGTGAACATGAACTACCCAATAATCTCTCAATAAATTATTTTACTATTATTAATTTGCTAAATACTTTGGTCTTAGCAGTATTGTATCAAGTCTGATACAATAAACTGCAATTTTCTTAAGTTTTAAAAGCCTGAAAAAGTATATACTTATGCGTTTATTTCAGAAGGAGACTAATCAAACTTTAGTGTGTGAAGATGAGACTGAGTAAGCAACCTATAAATATTCAGTTTCAAGGGAAAAAAAAAACTGAAGAGAAAACAGGATACATGTTTTGCTGTATTTTGAGTACTTTCTTCCTCTAATTTTTCCTTTAAGAAAAAGATTGTTTACGCTTTTTTTTTTAATTTTCTGATCTTCCATTCCCAAACGATCTATTCTGGCAAAATTGGTCCCTTGAAACTAGTAATTTTGTACTGGTTATGATATTGAAGGTCATCAATTGTATTGATTTATCTACTCTGCACAGCTAGGATCTTGATAATGGTCCATACATAGAATGTAAAATTCTTGTAATTGGTTCTCTGCCCTACCTCAGCTCAGATTTTCCTGAAAGCTAGCCTAGTACTATTACATGCTATATCAGTTTTCTTCCTAATCTTCAGAAAGCCGGAAGAGCAGAGCAGTCAGGTTTTCCTGAACTGTTTTGCCTGTAGCCTTTTTAGGACCCAAGGAAAAATATGCCTGAATCAAGATGAAGTATGGAAAGTCCTCCTCCCATTGGAAGCAAAGACATTGCCAAGGACAGTGACTCAGCAATATTTGACTTGGTTCTGTTTAGAAGATGCCTTTGGGGATATAATCAGTTAGAGCTCTCAAGGACCTGTTAATTTATGGTTGCTAGTTTCATTTACGTTCTGTTCTTTTAAACCAAAGTTTCTTCAGGCCTAAGCATGGAATGAATAGGGCCTGAATACCTGTGTTAGCTTTTGAAGGGATTTAAAGGCAGCAGAACCAGAGATCAAATTGCCAACATCCGCTGGATCATGGAAAAAGCAAGAGAGTTCCAGAAAAACATTTATTTCTGCTTTATTGACTGTGCCAAAGCCTTTGACTGTGTGGATCACAATAAACTGTGGAAAATTCTGAAAGAGATGAGAATACGAGACCACCTGACCTGCCTCTTGAGAAATCTGTATGCAGATCAGGAAGCAACAATTAGAACTGGACATGGAATAACAGACTGGTTCCAAATAGGAAAAGGAGTACGTCAAGTCTGTATATTGTCACCCTGCTTATTTAACTTATATGCAGAGTACGTCATGAGAAACGCTGGACAGGAAAAAACACAGCTGGAATCAAGACTGCCGGGAGAAATATCAATCACCTCAGATATGCAGATGACACCACCCTTATGGCAGAAAGGAAGAGGAGCTAAAAAGCCTCTTGATGAAAGTGAAAGAAGAGAGCGAAAAAGTTGGTCTAAAGCTCAACATTCAGAAAATGAAGATCATGGCATCAGGTCACATCACTTCATGGGAAATAGATGGGGAAACAGTGGAAACAGGGCCAGACTTTATTTTTTTGGGCTCCATAATCACTGCAGATGGTGACTGCAGCCATGAAATAAAAAGACACTTACTCCTTGGAAGAAAAGTTATGACCAACCTAGATAGCATATTGAAAAGCAGAGACATTACTTTGCCGACTAAGGTCCGTCTAGTCAAGGCTAAGGTTTTTCCTGTAGTCTTGTATGGATGTGAGAGTTGGACTGTGAAGAAGGCTGAGCGCTGAAGAATTGATGCTTTTGAACTGCGGTGTTGAATAAGACTCTTGAGAGTCCCTTGGACTGCAAGGAGATCCAACCAGTCCATTCTGAAAGAGATCAGCCCTGGGGTTTCTTTGGAAGGAATGATGCTAAAGCTGAAACTCCAGTACTTTGGCCACCTCATGAGAAAAGTTGACTCACTGGAAAATACTCTGATGCTGGCACGGATTGAGGGCAGGAGGAGAAGGGGACAACCGAGGATGAGATGGCTGGATGGCATCACGGACTCGATGGACGTGAGTCTGAGTGAACTCCGGGAGNTGACTCATTGGAAAATACTCTGATGCTGGCACGGATTGAGGGCAGGAGGAGAAGGGGACAACCGAGGATGAGATGGCTGGATGGCATCACGGACTCGATGGATGTGTATCTGAGTGAACTCTGGGAGATAGTGACGAAAAGGCAGGCCTGGCATGCTGCGATTCATGGGGTCACAAAGAGTCGGACACCACTGAGTGACTGAACTGAACTGAAACATACTTTTGATTTATTTTTAGTGAATTAGTATTGAGATGTTCAATTGGGATTTGAACTTACTAGCCTGGTTTCCTGGGGGCATAAAGATGCACACAGTAGTTCTAACAGTTCATTTCCCTTGCAAGCCTGTAGAGTTTTAGAGATGTATTGAAATTTCCAAAATATTGGCAGAAAATTAATTTGGATGTGTCTGAATTATTAGTTTATAATTTATTTATGAAATGTAATTTATCACACTTTATTGCAGTTTTTAATACTAGGGATGGATGGCAAAGTAGGCATCTAGGGTAAAATTCTTGATCAAACTAAAACTAACCTGATAGCCACTCAGAACTTTTGACAGTGTCCAAGTGTTAGTCATTCAGTCTTGTCTGACTCTTTGTGAACTCAAGGACTATAGCCTGCCAGACTCCTCTGTCCATTGAATTCTCCAGGCAAGAATACTGAAATCGGTTTTCATCTCTTCTCCAAGGTATCTTTCTGACCTAGGGATCAAACCTGGGTCTCCCACATTGCAAGTGGATTCTTTACTACCTGAGCCCCATCAAACATGTGCTAGGCTAATTTATCTTCTTTATATTTATTCTATGTAATTTTGTTCTAAAGCCTATAACTTCTTTTGCAGTATATGATACTTTGTTTACTATAAAATGATTTACCATGCCTTAGTTTTAATGGTGCATTACATGTAAGCAAGCTTCTTACTAAAATAATACAAATTTAAAACATTTTCTAATAATTGGCAGTGAATATCATTGTGCCCTATTTTTATGTTTATATGCATTCCTTCATATTACCATTAAGACATATACTATATTATGCTTCAATATTTACAGTCATGAAAATTTCAAAATCTGGCATCTCACAGTAGACTAGTCTGACCTGAATCAACTAAGGTAAGTTGTTACAATGCTACATTTTGATACATTAAAGAAAATTTAGAGAATGCAGTGGAAGTTTTAAGTATAAGAACTTCTTCAGTTCAGTTTAGTTCAGTCACTCAGTCGTGTCTGACTCTTTGCGACCCCATGAATCGCAGTATGCCAGGCCTCCTTGTCTATCACCAACTCCTGGAGTTCACTCAAACTTACGTCCATTGAGTCATTGATGCCATCCAGCCATCTTATTGTCTGACATCCCCTTTTCCTCCTGCCCCCAATCCCTCTCAGCATCAGAGTCTTTTCCAATGAGTCAACTCTTCTCACGAGGTGGCCAAAGTACTGGAGTTTCAGCTTTAGCATCATTCCTTCCAAAGAAATCCCAGGGCTTATCTCCTTCAGAATGGACTGGTTGGATCTCCTTACAGTCCAAAGGACTCTCACGAGTCTTTTCCAACACCACAGTTCAAAAGCATCAATTCTTCGGCACTCAGCTTTCTTTATAGTCCAACTCTCACACCCATACATTACCACAGGAAAAACGATAACCTTGACTAGACGGACCTTTGTTTGCAAAGTAATGTCCCTGCTTTTGAATATGCTACCTAGGTTGGTCATAACTTTCCTTCTAAGGAGTAAGTGTCTTTTAATTTCATGGCTGCAGTCACCAATCTGCAGTGATTTTGGACCCCCCCCCAAAATAAAGTCTGACACTGTTTCTCCATCTATTTTCCACTTCTTACCCTTATGCAAATAACATAACGAAAAGGGCACCAAAATTTATTATTTTTATTCAGTGCTACCTAAGAGTAAAGTAAATTGATGACAATATTTTTATAGTGCAAAATATCAGGTTAGTGAGTAGAATTAAGTATCCCTTACGAGAAACAATCTCATTAAACTAGCTTAAATGTTTTTACTAACATAGAGCTAAAATTAAATTTTACCTGATCATAGCTATCACGTGCATGTTGTGAATTTTTTCTTTTTTATCTTTGTTTTTCCATTCGACTTTGTGTAAATGTACATGGCAATTCTGTATTTCTCAACCAATCACTCAAAGAGGAAAGACTGTAAAAGGAAAATGTGTTTTAAATATCACATTGTCACTGTGATTATTTCAAATCACCTCATGAACTCATCATTAAAAATCTGAATTCTGGCATGATTTCATAGGTATAAGATGAATAAGATGAAGTTTAAAAAGAGTAAGAAGCTAGCTCAAAGGTGACACTGGTCAGTTATTGTGTTTGTTTGCTTATAGCCACTCCTTAACATTACTGCCTCTTTCCCTGTCACCACTGCTGTGTGTATTCAGAGATTGCCAAATACTCTTTATTTCATCCATTTTGACTAATTTCTACTTGGGAGTTTTCCTTAATATCTCTGTGGTCAGAACACAGTTTATATGACAATAATTCTCCTCATCTGAGATTTCCCTTTCCCTTTTCCCCTCAATTAATAGTAAAGTCATATTAGTTAGTTAGTTAATTCAATCACTCCATAGAGTCTGATTCTGCAACTCCATGGACTGCAGCACACCAGGCCTCCCTGTCCATCACCAGCTCCTGGAGCTTACTCAAACTCATGTCCATAGAGTTGGTGATGACATCCAAACATCTCATCCTCTGTTGTCCCCTTCTCCTCCTGTCTTCAAACTTTCCAAGCATCAGGGTTTTTTTCCAAGGAGTCAGCTCTTCAAATCAGGTGGCCAAAGAATTGGAATCTCAGCTTTAATATCAGTCCTTCCAATGAATATTCAGTACTGATTTCCTTTAGGATGGACTGGTTGGATCTCCTTGCAATCCAAGGGACTTTCAAGAGTCTTCTCCAGCATCACAGTTCAGAAGAATCAGTTCTTCGGTGCTCAGCTTTCTTTATGCATCAGCTCTCACACCCATACATGACTACTGGAAAAATTTACAGTAAAAAAAAAAAAAGTATATGGAATGCATGTTTGCATTAACTATTTCATTCTCTTTACACATGTAAATATTCAGAAAACAAATTGGTGTCTAATAACTCATCATCGTACTCCAGTACTTTTGTCCACCTCATGCGAAGAGCTGACTCATTGGAAAAGACTCTGATGCTGGAAAGGATTGGGGACAGGAGGAGAAGGGGACGACAGAGGGTGAGATGGTTGGATGGCATCACACACTCGATGAACGTGAGTCTGAGTGAACTCCGCAAGATGGTGATGGACAGGGAGTCCTGGCGTGCTGCGATTCATGGGGTCACAAAGAATCGCAAATGACTGAGCAACTGAACTGAACTGAACTCATCATCGTGCATGTTTTCTTCTACTCAGATGAGAATTCAAAAGAGTGCTTTCACTGTTTTCCTGCATTTCTCTCGGCTGTCAAGCATGATATGAAGCCCCAGATGAGGAAGAATCAGGACATTTGTCTCTGAACATTCACAGTGGTTGTTCCTTCAGGAATGGCTTCCCCTTAGCTACCTTTGTTCTCTTATTTGTTCCTTATGTAATTATATTATTCTCCAACACTGAGAAGTTACTTAGATTCTGGTTTGTTTGTTTGTTTGTTTTGTTTTAAGTATGAGAGTTGATTTTTTATTTCTGTCTTTTTATTTGGCCACATCAGGTCTTATTTATGTCAGTGTAAACTTTGCTGCAGCATTCAGGATCTTTTCATTGAGGCACACAAGTATCTCTCACTATGGTGTGCAGGTTCAGTAACAGCTATGGGAAGCCTTAGTTGCTATGCAGCATTAGGTTCCCTAACCAAGGATTGAACCCACATCCCCTGCATTGGAAGACAGATGCTTAACCACTGGACCACCAGGGAAGTCCCAAAATTCTCTTGACCTGAGTCTCTTCTATTTAAAATCAGAGATTTAGATTAGTGAATTCTATCTTTAAAACTGTTCAAAGTCTACTTATATAATGCTTATTTTTAAGTAAATAATTTTAGCTAGATAAATATATCTGGAAATCAAAATTATTTCATCCGATCAGTTAAGTAACAATAAGTTGAACATAGATAGAATCCTATTCCACATAAAAAATTTCAATTATCATTAGTTAAGTTTAACTGGGAAATCATTCTGTGGTTGATAATTATCCTTAAAGTAGGAACAAACTGAAAATGTCTCCTTTGAAAATTTAGGCTTTTGAATAGTTTAAAATGAGTTGATGTTCCACAGTACAGATATTTTAAATGTCTATCTGTTAATTCTATGGCATATATAAGAGTTTCCAAGACTATAAGACACATAGGTGTTGATTTTGACAGTTACTATGTTATAGCCACACTTTCTGGGAAATAAACTCACTCAGAAGGACAATGCAGATAGTAGAGTCCAGTTTATTACACCAGCGGGCCCAGGGCAGAGTTTTCTCTTAGCCAAGGATCTGAGCCAGCATTAGTGAAAATCTTTTATACCCCATCTGTACATATCTGAACCCACCACTTCAATTTCCTTGAGACTTACATAAAACAAAGGAAGGATAAATGCAATCACAATAACCCTATTATTCAAGTGTTATCAAGTGTGAGTTGTTCAAATAGTTGAAAATCAATAAGCCTGAGGTTATACTCCAACAGATACAGAAAGAATTTATGACCTGTCCAGAGGCAGGGGTGATTAAAGTATGTTTTCTCTTAGGCAATGAGTAACCTGGATGTGATCTTCAAGCTTCCCCTGTTCAGAGAGGGTCTTATCTTTGTATTGTAATTTCCATAGGCACTAAGCACAGAGTCCAGAGTTCATTGGCGAGGTGGCCAAGCATGATCAGCAAGAACAGGCCTAAGATTAGGTCTGGGCCTTATGAATTTCTTCTTCAAGTAGAGTTGATGGTTTCAATATATCTTTGCTATGAAAGAATTCTTTGTAGACATCTGGGGCACAGATTTGTTTGTAACATCAGATGCAGAATAAGGTAGGTGTACTAGCTTTTGCAAACTTACTTAGGAAAGCTGATTCATCATCAATGGGTGAGACACTCATGGTGCATTGTCTCTATCCTTTATTTTGCTCAATTTAATGTCTTTAACATTATGTGTTAGTTACATAACATGTATAATTATGAATTAATTAATTTGGTAATATCAATGCCTTAAATACCACCATGTGTATCTGACCACAAAGTTTGTCTAAAGTTGTCTTCTGTGTTATCTCTTTTGATTTACACCATTTTTTTAGATTGTAAATAAAACATATCCAATTTCTAGTGAAAGTCGTGGCATATGCTAGATTCAAAAATATGTGGGCAGTTTATTTCACCTACGCTTTAATGATTGCCATCACAAACTTCAATGACAGTAATATTTTTAATTGCCTTTCACTTGAATTATAAATAGGATAAATGGATTTCTTATTTTTTTCACAATATCCATCATTAAATGCATTATTTCTTTTGCTGAGTAGCGCTCAAACATCCTTTACTTTCTAATATTATAGCAATCACTCTGGTTTAGCGTGATTCATTTGCAACATTTTCACATATAAGACTGAAAGAGCACACTCTGTAAGAATTTTTGCATTTCCTGATTCACTCCCAGATAATTCAGTGAATTTGGACAAATATATTAGAAAAAAGAAGGTTAATTTTATGTTGATATATATGTATTCAAAAAAAAGCACTTGTTTACTTTGGTGAATTAAAAATCTTTGTTAGCTAGATAATATAATTGACAGTCAAATATGTTTCAATTTTCAAAATATTATTTAAATGTTTAAAATCATTACTGAAAAATAAAATTCTGTAAAATAATTATTCCCATTACAAAGGTTTTCCACAGTAGATTTACAAAATAAAAAGCAATGAAAAATAAAGCAGCTTAATTCAATAAGTTGAGAATACTATTACATTCATGTCCAACTTTTAGTAAAGTTTATAATTTTGTGTTCATATTGTTAATTTTCACCAAATTTATGTTTTGTTTTTTCTTTTTTTTTTTTCAAGATACTTAATTCATTTGTATATAATATATACCAAACTCAAATATATGGAAAGCCAGACAAAAATCTCAGAATTCATCCTTTTGGGACTTTCTTATGACCAGAATATACAAACATTTTTCTTTGTGCTCTTTTTATTCTGCTATGTTATCCTGTTGGTAGGGAATCTTCTGATCCTTGTGTCCATTCTATGCAGTCCTCTTTTTAACCAACTAATGTAGTGTTTCCTCAGTCACTTATCATTCATAGACATTTGCTATACCTCTGGCATTATAACCAAACTAATTGGTGATCTGCTAGGGGGAAAAAAACATTTTTTATGATAATTGCATGTTACAGATTTTTGCAATGCATTTTTTGGGCAGTATTGAGGTCTTCATTCTTACTGCTATGGCTTTTGATTGATACATTGCCATTTGTAAACCTCTCCACTATATGATTATAGAACAGGTCAAAATGTAATCTTCTAGTCTTGGCTACTTGGCCTGGTGGGGCTGTCCATTCTTTTCCTCGATTATCAATGATAATCTAGTTGCATTTTTGTGGTTGTAATGAAATTGATCATTACTTTTGTGATGTCTTTCCTATGTTTAAAATTGCTTGTGCTGATACCTATTTCACTGGTGTCCTTCTGGTTGCCAATTCAGGAATGGTTTCCTTAGTTAATTTTATTGTCTTATTAGTTTCTTATGTCATCATATTATTCACCCTAAGAAATTACTCAGCTGAGGGAAGATGCAAAGCCCTTTCTACCTGTGGGTCTCATGTTACAGTAGTCATCTTATTTTTTGGACCTTCAAACTTTGGTTATCTTAGACTTTAGACCTCTTACCTTACCCTGAGGATAAGGTATTTGCACTATTTTACACTATCATTGCCCCTATGTTCAATCCTTTAATCTATACACTGAGAAATACTGAGATGAAAAATGCTATGAGGAAAATTTGGTGTAAAAGGTTATTTTCAAAGAAAGCACACGATTAATGTGAGGAAGCTTGTATGTAAGCAATTTTTATAAAAGAAAAGATTGATGTAAATTAAAAAAAAGATTATATCATAGATTTTATATTCTATCATCATTTGAATGGAATTATCGAGAATAGAAGTTTAGAAACTTAAAATCAAAACCAGTGTTAAATTTGTGCATACCAAAATAGCTGGAAGCTTGATCAGTTTTTTGGAGTATTATGGTGCTTTAGACATGGTTGCCTGTAAGGGGAAAAAAAAAATAACTGGTTCCAAACAAATAAAGCAATTCTATATTGATCCTTGAATATTAAGATAAAAATATTTTAAATTATATTATTTTAAAAACTCTGGGCTTATGGGCCAGACCATATGGTGGCTCATATCATATGGCAGTAGAAAAGTTGAAATATGAGATAAAATAATACCCTTAGATTTGTGAAAGAATATTCACATGCATCTTTTATTAGCATTCAGAAATCAGTAATATAACAAAAGATCAGTATAACAGATTCTGTTTTAACTTGCTTCCAAATGGTCATCTGACTTCACATTAAAAAATAATACAATCTAGTAAAGACAAACTAAGAACCGGTAATTCAGGAAGATTAAAACCACAATTAATGTTTTCCACTTATAGATCAGAATATAAAGCATTTCCCATAACATTACAGAAATGATTAACTTTAAAAAATATAGGTATTAACAAACCCTTAACTGTCTAAAATGATAAGTAATTGGCTCATGATTGGATTGGTACTCAAAGATCTTTCATGCTACAATGAGGGGGGGAAAGCTAGCAAAAGACAAACAATATGCAATTAAAGTCAAACAAAGAAATAAAGGAGCGCATTTTTGTAGCACATGGATATTAATAGCAACTTTATTGTTAATTGTCAAATCTTGTAGGTAACTAGGATGACCTTCTGTAGATGGATAGATAAACTGTGGTACTTCTAGATAATGGAATACTATTCATCACTACAAGAAACTTAAATGCATTCAGTTGAGTTGTTCAGTCATGTCAGACTCTTTGTGACCCCATGAACCGCAGCATGTCAGGCTTCCCCATCCATCAACAACTCCCAGAGTTTATCCAAACTCATGTCCATTGAGTTGGTGATGCCATCCAACTATCTCATCCCGTCATCGCCTTTTCCTCCTGCCCTCATTCTTTCCCAGTATCAGTGTTTTTTTCTAATGAGTCAGTTCTTCACATCAGGTGGTCAAAGTATTCGAGTTTCAGTCTCAACATCAGTCCTTCCAATGAACACCCAGGACTGATCTCCTTTAGGATGGATTGGTTGGATTTCCCTGCAGTCCAAAGGACTCTTAAGAGTGTTCTCCAAAACCACAGTTCAAAAGCATCAATTCTTTGGTGGTCACCTTTCATTATAGTCCAACTCTCACATCCATACATGACTACTGGAAAAATCATAGCTTTGACTAGACAGACCTTTGTTTGCAAAGTAATGTCTCTGCTTTTGAATATGCTATCTAGGTTGGTCATAACTTTTCCTTCCAAGGAGTAAGCATCTTTTAATTTCATGGCTGCAGCCATCATCTGCATTGATTTTAGAGCCCAAGAAAATAAAGTCTCTCACTGTTTCCCCATCTATTTCCCATGAAGTGATGGCACCAGATGCCATGATCTTCATTTTTTGCCAACTTTTTCACTCTCTTCTTTCACCTTCCTTCATCAGGAAATTCTTTAGTTTCCCTTTGCTTTCTGTCATAAGGGTGGTGTCATCTGCGTATCTGAGGCTACTGATATTTCTCCCAGCATTCTTGATTCCAGCTTGTGCTTCATTCAGGGCAGCATTTTCCTTAATATATTTTGTGTCTCAGCTAATGTCATGATGTATGTAAAAACCCATAAACTGTATAAAACCTACATTGAACCCTAATGTAAACTGTGAATTTTGTGTGATGAAGTTGCATCAATGTGGATTCCTTTGAATGTAAAAAGTACACCCCTCTGGTGGGAAAGGTTGTCCTTGTGTGAGGATAGGGGTATATGGCTTTGTTAAATTGCCTTACAAACTAAAACTAAAGTTGCCTTACAAAGTAAAATTCAATAGTTAAAAATATACATTATGTCAAATAGACACATCAACTTATATTGAAACTAGAATGTAGAAGATAATTCTGAGAAAGATTTTATAGATAAACCAGAAGAGAATTTTATGAAAGTCATTTCAGCATGCTTCAGTTCAGTTCAATTCAGTTCAGTCAGTCGCTCAGTCATGTCCGACTTTTTGCGACCCCATGAATTGCAGCACGCCAGGCCTCCCTGTTCATTACCATCTCTCGGAGTTCACTCAGACTCACATCCATCGAGTCCGTGATGCCATCCATCCATCTTATCCTCAG
This sequence comes from Neotragus pygmaeus, assembly GCA_006410875.1. Lineage (NCBI taxonomy): Eukaryota > Metazoa > Chordata > Mammalia > Artiodactyla > Bovidae > Neotragus > Neotragus pygmaeus. Next base: position 12,137 of record SJYV01003244.1, read on the forward strand.
TCGGCCCCTTCTTCTCCTGCCCCAAGTCCCTCACAGCATCAGAGTCTTTTCCAATGAGTCAACTCTTCTCATGAGGTGGCCAAAGTACTGAAGTTTCAGCTTTAGCATCATTCCTTCCAAAGAAATCCCAGGGTTGATCTCCTTCAGAATGCACTGGTTGGATCTCCTTGCAGTCCAAGGGACTCTCAAGAGTCTTCTCCAACACCACAGTTCAAAAGCATCAATTCTTCGGCGCTCAGCTTTCTTCATAGGATTTAAATAATGACCTTAAAAAAAAAAAAAGAAAAATAGCAAATATCNAAAACACATAAAAGGTGCAGGAATTAAACATACCTGTGTAATTATAAGCAATTTTCTTTTTCCTTTACTTATTAAACCACTAATTTTAACAAATGTACAGTTTACTACAAAAGCAGTGGCTTTAACACTTAAAGGTTAAATAGAAGAGAGGCATATATTTTACAGTTATTTTTAGGATGTCAATCATTGACAGCCTTCCATTGTTTGTGATCATGTATTCCAGTTATTTGACTTATAAGACTTTACTCATAAGATTATGTTTCTTTCACTAGGAGCAAAAAAAAATCAGCTCTTTTGCAAATAAATTGCCCACTCGAGCATTTCAAAATTCAGAAAAAGATGTCATAAATTTGTTTATGCACTTATGCATGAAGAAACTGCAAGCGGTAGACAATATCCTGTTGGAGAAAGAAACATTATATAAAATAATACCAAAAAACACATGTTTAATATATCAATATGTCACATACCCAGAAATGAGTAAATAAATATTTATTTTTCCCTAAATATTATGCTGTTGCTGCTTAATCGCTTCAGGTGTGTCCGACTCTATGTGACTCTGTGGACTGTAGCCTGCCGGGCTCCTCTGCCCATGAGNAAAAAAACACATGTTTAATATATCAATATGTCACATACCCAGAAATGAGTAAATAAATATTTATTTTTCCCTAAATATTATGCTGTTGCTGCTTAATCGCTTCAGGTGTGTCTGACTCTATGTGACTCTATGGGCTGCAGCCTGCTAGGCTCCTCTGCCCATGAGATTCTCTAGGAAAAAATACAGGAATGGACAGCCATTCCCTTCTCCATAATTGTTCCCTTCTCCTTTAGGAAATAGTGATATGTTAATCATTAAATTTAAAAACTGAGGAATAATGAAGAGAATACATATTTAATTCCATCAATAGAATAGAATATTTTGATACAAAAGGAAGCTGTGGGGAAAAAAGCCTATAATTTCCCATAACAAATACAGTAAATACCTTATGAATTTGCTTCAATGATATGTTAATGGTTATAATTTTATAGTAAACTTGCTATAATTTTATTGTAAGAGTTTCATCCAAATGCATGTGCTGATTTTTCTTTCAGGTACTCAACAATTTTTGCATAATACACATTAAATTCACCATATGGAAAATCAGAGGAATGTATCAGAATTCATTTTTCTGAGGCTTTCCTCTGACCAGAATATACAGATGTTTTGCTTTGCATTCTTCTTATTCTGTAATGTTGCACTGTTGGTGGGAAATCTTCTGATCCTGTCTCTATCTGATGCAGTGTCCTTTTTCACCAACCAACGTACTATTTCCTCAGCCACTTATCCTTCATGGACATCTGCTATACCTGTTGTGTGACACCCAAACAGATCAGTGACCTACTTCTGGGAAGGAAAACCATCTCTTATGGCAACTGCATTCTGCAGGTCTTCACCATGCACTTTTTTGGCATCATCAAGTTCTTTGTCCTTACAGTCATGGCCTTTGACCACTGTGTTCCTATCTGCAAACCTCTATTCTACATGATTATCATGAACAGGACAAGGTGCCATCTGCTTATCCTGGCAGCTTGGGCTGGTGGGGCTGCCCATGCCTTTTCTCCGTTCTCTATGATAATATGTTTGCCCTGCTGTGGCCCCAGTGAAATTCACCACTACTACTGTGAATTTTTCCTTTGTTGCAAGTTGCCTGTACTGATACCTATGTCACTAGTGTCCTTGTGGTTGCCAATTCAGGAATGGTTGCCTTAGTAACCTCTGTTCTCTTGTTTGGGTCCTATGTCATTATATTATTCACCTTAAGAAGTCACCCAGCTGAAGGAAGGCACAAAGCTCTGTTTACCTGTGGGTTTCACATCACTGTGGTTGTCTTATTTTTTGGCCCTTCAATCTTTGCCTACCTCAGACCACCTCCCACTTTCCCCGAGGACAAAATATTTTCTCTCTTTATATACCATCATTGTTCCTATGTTCAATCCCTTAATCTACACTCTGAGAAACACAGAAATGAAAAAGGCTATTAGAAAAGTTTGTTGTCAAAAGATATTTTCAAAAGAAAAACAATTTATTTCTTCTACTCAATCAGTCCTGGGTGTTCATTGGAAGGACTGATGTTGAAGCTGAAACTCCAATACTTTGGCCACGTGATGTGAAGAGCTGGCTCATTTGAAAAGACCATGATGCTAGGAAAGATCGATGGCAGAAGGAGAAGGAGAAGACTGAGGATGAGATGGTTGGATGGCATCACCGACTCAATGGACCTGGGTTTGGGTGGGCTCCGGGAATTGGTGATGGACAGGGAGGCCTGGTGTGCTGCAGTTCATGGGATTGTAAAGAGTCGGACATTACTGAGTGATTGAACTGAACTGGACTCTATATGTTAAAAACTTTATGTAAGAGTAAATGAGGGCTTGGAATCATAGAGTTCTATGGCTTTGAGAATGATTTGAACACAAATTGTCCACTATATAAATGTCAGAGGTGATGAAATGAAGAAATTTAAGTGTCAATTTCTCTAACCCAAAGTGAACTATGAGGCTAAAGAAAATTTTCATAATCATTCACATGTAAACTTGGGGACAAGTCAAATTGCTTATATTCTCTGGACACACATTGAAAATTAAGAAAATGTAAGATCATAAATCTCTTCTCTGGTGGCTCAGCAGTTAGAAACCACCTGCAATGCTGGAGATACAGGTTTGGATCCCTGGGTTGGGAACATTCCCTGGAAAAGAAAACGGCAACCCCCTCAAATATTCTTACCTGAAAAATGGTGTGAACAGAGGAGCCTGGTGGGTTACAGTCCATGTGGTTGGAAGAGTTGGGTCCAGCTGAGTGACTAAATCACCACAAGTTCATAAAAGAGACGTTAATTTTCAGTTTTGAGCTCTGTTTGGTGAAATAGTTAGAAATTAAAGAAAGTGGAGAAAACCACGAGACCATTCAGGTATGAAGTAAATAAAATCCCTTATGACTATAGAGTGGAAGCAAGAAATAGATAAGGGACTAGGTCTGACAGACAGAGTGCCTGATGAACTATGTGAGGAGGTTCGTGACATTGTACAGGAGACAGGGGTCAAGACCATCCTCGAGAAAAAGAAATGCAAAAAAATACCACACACACACACACACACACACAAACCTGGCTGTCTAAGGAGGCCTTAGAAATAGCTGTGAAAAGAAGGAAAATGAAAAGCAAAAGAGAAAAGGAAAGATATACCCATTTAAATGCAGAGTTCCAAAGAATAACAAGGAGAAATATGAAACCCTTCCTCAGTGATCAATGCAAAGAAATAGAAGAAAACAACAGAAGGGGAAAGACTAGAGATCTCTTCAAGAAAATTAGAGATACTAAGGGAACATTTCATGCAAAGATGGGCTCGATAAAGGACAGAAATTGTAGGTACCTAAAAGAAGCAGAAGATATTAAGAAGAAGTGGCAAGAATACACATAAAAACTGTACAAAAAAGATCTTCATCACCCAGATAATCACGATGGTGTGATCACTCATCCAGAGCTAGACATCCTGGAATGTGAAGTCAAGTGGGCCTTAGAAAGCATTACTACAAACAAAGCTAGGGAAGGTGGTGGAATTCCAGTGGAGCTATTTCAAATCCTGAAAGATGATGTTGTGAAAGTGCTCCACTCAATATGCCAGCAAATTGGGAAAACACAGCAGTGGCCACAGGACTGGAGAAGTCAGTTTTTATTCCAATCCCAAAGAAAGGCAATGCCAAAGAATGCTCAAACTACCACACAATTGCACTCATCTCACATGCTCAAAATTCTCCAAGTCAGGCTTCAGCAATATGTGAACTGTGAACTTCCAGATGTTCAAGCTGGTTTTAGAAAAGGCAGAGGAACCAGACATCAAATTGCCAACATCCTCTGGATCATGGAAAAAGCAAGAGAGTTTCAGAAAAAACATATATTTCTGCTTTATTTACTGTGCCAAAGCCTTTGACTGTGTGGATCACAATAGACTGTGGAAAATTCTGAAAGAGATGGGAATACCAGACCACCTGACCTGCCTCTTGAAAAACCTATATGCAGGTCAAGAAGCAACAGTTAGAACTGGACATGGACAACAGACTGGTTCCAAATAGGAAAAGGAGTACGTCAAGGTTGTATATTGTCACCCTACTTATTTAACTTATATGCAGATTACATCATGAGAAACACTGGGCTGGAAGAGGCACAAGCCAGAATCAAGATTGCCGAGAGAAATATCAATAACCCAAGATATACAAATGACACCACCCTTAGGGCAGAAAGTGAAGAAAGACTAAAGAGCCTCTTGATGAAAGTGAAAGAGGAGAGTGAAAATGTTGGCTTAAAGCTCAACATTCAGAAAACGAAGATCATGGCATCCAGTCCCATCACTTCCTGGAAAATAGATGAGTAAACAGTGGAAACAGGGGCTGACTTCATTTTTGGGATCTTCAAAATCACTGCAGATGATGATTGCAGCCATGAAATTAAGACACTTATTCCTTGGAAGGATAATTATCACCAACCTAGACAGCAGATTAAAAAGCAGAGACATTACTTTGCCAACAAAGGTCCTTTTGTCAAGGCTATGGTTTTTCCAGTGGTCATGTATGGATGTGAGAGTTGGACTATAAAGAGAGCTGAGTGCCAAAGAATTGATGCTTTTGGACTATGGTGTTGGAGAAGACTCTTGTGAGTCCCTTAGACTGCAAGGCGATCCAACCAGTTCATTCTAAAGGAGATCAGTCCTTGGTGCTCATTGGAAGGACTAATGTTGAAGCTGAAACTCCAATATTTTGGTCACCTGATGCAAAGACCTGACTCGTTTGAAAAAACCCTGATGCTGGGAAAGATTGAGGGCAGGAGGAGTAGGGGATGACAGAGGATGAGGTGGTTGGATAGCATCACCAACTCAATGGACATGGTTTGGGGTGGACTCTGGGAGTTGGTGATGGACAGGGAGGCCTGGTGTGCTGCAGTCCATGAGATTGCAAAGAGTCAGACTCGACTGAGTGACTGAACTGAAATGATTACTCAATTGTGTCCAACCCATTGCAACCCCATGGAGTGCAGCACACCAGGCTTCTCTGTCCATCACCAATTCCCAGAGCTTACTCAAACTCATTTTCATCATGTCGATTTTGTCATCCAACCATCTCATCCTCCATTGTCCTCTTATTACCACTAATTATTTGTTTGTTTTGTTTTCTTCTCCACTTTCTGAAACTGTTCCCAAGCACGCAGTTTCTCAGCAAGTTCACAGCCCCAGGACAAACTTGGCCATCACCTTGCTGCACCATTAGACCCTATTGGAGCAGACATTTACATCCCCAGCCTTGTGCCTGCCTGTCCATGACAAGGCTCCAACCAATGTGCACTATCTGAGCATTCTTCCAGTCTAGGTCCAAGTTTTTGTTGTTGTTTTCTTAGTTTCTTTAAAGTTTATACACACCTCAGACCACAGACACCCTGTATCCAGCTTGTTTTCTGTATTCATTTTCTGCATATCCTCTGGCCAACCTTAGGCTTTCTACTCTCTATAGACACTTCCTGCTTGTTCTGTCATGGTGGCAGTTCTGGCTGCAGCTACAACAGCACGTGCTCCAATTTTGAAATGCGCCAATGCTGACTCCCAATTTTGTGGAGAGATCTCCTCTATATTCATTCTTTAGTTACTAATCCTCAATCTTAGGTTACTTTCACCACTTCTAATGGCATATCATAAATTTAGCATATTTAAACTGCACAATTTGATCAGTTTTGACAAATGTATACACCTTTGAAACCATCCCCACAATCAAAATAATGAGTGTCCATCACTCCAAGGAGTTTCCTTGTGCTCATTGTAGCCCTCCCTCTTGTCCTTTATTGGACCCCTTTACTCTGGCAACTGTTGATTTGCTTTCTGTCTCTATAGATTAGTTTGTATTCTCTAGATATTTGTATACATTTAATTATACAGTACAAACTCGGTGTTTGCTAGTTTTTTTCATAATAATGATTTAAAGATTAATCCATATTGTCACATGCATCAATTGTTCATCCCTTTTTTTTGCAGACTTTTTATTTATTTTATTATTTTATTTTTATTTTTTTACTTTATTTTACTTTACAATACTCTATTGGCTTTGCCATACATCGATTGATGAGGAAATGAATGCAAATCCCATGAATGTAAAATTTACAATTTGTTTCTTCACTGTGTTCTTGATAGACATTTGGATTAGGTCCAGTTTTTTAAAAAAATTTAATTTATTGTTATTATTTTTACTTTATTTTGCTTTACACGGGTGTACACAAGCTCCCAATCCTGAATCCCCCTCCCAGCTCCCACCCCACAGCATCTCTCGGATCATCCCCGTGCACCAGCCCCAAGCATCCTGCATCCTGCATCGAACATAGACTGGCGCCTCGTTTCTTACATGATAGTATACATGCTTCAATGCCATTCTCCCACATCATCCCACCCTCTACCTCTCCTTAAAAGGCCAAAAGTCCGTTCTATATGTCTGTGTCTCTTTTGTTGTCTCACATACAGGGTCATCATTACTATCTTTCTAAATTCCAAATATATGTGTCAGTATACTGTATTGGTGTTTTACTTTCTGGCTTACTTCACTCTGTATAATAGGCTTCAGTTTCATCCATCTCATTAGAACTGTTTCAAATGTATTCTTTTTAATGGCTGAGTTATACTCCATTGTGTATATGTACCACTGCTTTCTTATCCATTGATCTGCTGATGGACATCTAGGTTGTTTCCGTGTCCTGGCTATTATAGACAGTGCTGCAATGAACATTGGGGTACATGTGTCTCTTTCAATTCTGGTTTCCTCGGTGTGTATGCCCAGCAGTGGGATTGCTGGGTCATAAGACAGTTCTATTTGCAATTTTTTAAGGTTAGGTCCAGTTTTTACCTATTACAAATAACACTGCTACGTTCATTCATGTACAAGTTACTGATTTGGCGTATAGTCTTGAAATGCAAATATGTAGTAGTGAAATGGCTGGTCTTATGCACACTTAACATTTTAGGAAACTGCAAGCTACTTTAGAAAAGTGAGTGATTGTACCAGTTTACCTCCCCACAAGAAGTTTATGAGTGTTCAAAATGCTCTTCAATACTTGATATATCACATTTCTCTATTTTAGCCATTATTAGAGTGGTGAACTGCTATCTCATTATGGCTTTAATTTGCATTCATAAATAACTAATGGTGTTAAGCAAATTTTCACCCACTAATTTGACATGCAAATATCTTTTTTCGTGAAGTGTCTTTTCAAATCATCTGCTAATTTTTAAAATTTTTATCCAGATTGTTGAAAATTTAGGCATCAAATTGCTTACATTATTTACTTATTAGCTTTTTTATATCTGTATATTTATAGGGCTATCATATCTCACTTTTGATATTGATAATATGTGCCATTTCTCCTTTGCTCCTGATTCACCTGGCTACATGTTATCAGTTTTAGAGTATTTCTCAAATAACTGATTTCGCTTTCATTTTTTCTCTATTGTATTTTCTTGTGCTTTACTTTTATTGATTTTTCACTTTGATCTTTATTTCTTTGTTTATTTGTTCTTTCTAATTTTAAGAAATAAATTGAGGACAAATGTGAGAATATTTTTCTTTTCCATTATAGATGTTTGATGCAACAAATCTCCCTATAATTAATGCTTTACCAGCATTGTATAGATTTTGATATATTTTGTTTTTATTTTAATTTATATAAAATTACTTTGTAATCTCCTTTTGACTTCTTCTTTGCCCTTGGGATCCATTTGTGCAGATGATTCTGAGTGTATACATCCTGCAGGACTAAAATGACTGAATGGAAAGTGCTCAATAATAATGGGAATAAAAATACAAATATTTTGTTGGTTTCTAACTTTATTAAGCTATTTAAAACTTCAATAAACGAATGTGGAGCTTATTCCAACCTATCAACAAAAGTAGGAATTTTGTTTTAAATTTCAATTATTTTGACAATATTCTTTTTTTTAAATATTTATTTACTTTCATTTTTGGCCACACTATGAAACTTGTAGGATCTTACTTCCCTGATCAGGGATTGAACCCCTGTCTCCTGCATTGGCAGCACAAAGTCTTAACCAGTGAACTTCCAGGGAAGTCCCACAGATTATTCTTTTTCCTTTGTCTCTCACAGCCCAATGCTTCATTGCAGCCATGGTACTGCATTGTTGTTGGTTGCTGCTGCTGGTCCCAGAAAGTAGTGAAGTGACAGGTGATTTATTTAATTGTTAACTGACTCATATGTATCTTATGTTGCTTTTGTTCATAAACAGTTTGTGGACTCTGAATATCTCTTCCTGATTTTCCTCTAACTTATTTTCTTCTTTCGTCTGGAAATAGAGGCCTTCTTCAAAGCAAACTCGGTGCTCCCAAAGAGTTACCTAGGTTCCTTTCTGTTCTTCACAGGAGAAAATTAGACAGAACTGGCAGAATTTACTGAGCTTCTTTGGATCTGAATAACATTATTGACCTTTAGAGACAGTGTCCAGAGCTTGGCTAAGACAAAAAGTTAAACACATTTACATTCTGAGAATTCTCAGAAGGCTGTGAATTATAATCTTGGACAACTGATTAGTGGTCCTTGGTTAGAATCTTTAAGAAATGCTTTTGGGAAAACAATTTCTTTAACTTTTTATGTCAAAATATTCCTATGGCTTCCTCTCAGATTATATTTAGCTCTTGTAGAACAAGTTTCTTTCAGGCACAGGCATCAAAAAATGACTCTGAGGTAATGGATGTGAATGCTGCCTTAGCAGATATTTCAAAAGGTTCTTATTTACTCTTGAGTATGAGCAGGTGTTGGTGAGTCATCAGTATTGACAATCCTAGATCACCTTCTTGTGGAATGAACAAATGTTTCTCTGTGAACACAGGATAGTTTTCAGGGGTATTCAAACCACCACTCACTTTGTATAATGGTAGGATTTTTCTTTCTGAAAATTCAAGCAATATTTGAAGATACCTTTAGAGAATTGATCTAGATTTGTCTGAATCACTGCTTTATAGACTTACATTTAATTTTAAGTCTATATGTAAATGCTAGTGAATGGTTAGAAAACTGTGTAAATGCAGGAGGGGGGGGGTAGTTGTGTGACCAAGACATTTTCCTGAATAAGTTAAAACTAACTTGAAGACCATCCACAAATTATGTGCAGATAATCATCTTTACAGTACTTGTTTTAGGCTCATCAGCTCTATTTGGCATTAATTGTGTTATTTTAAGGGCATACATTCTGATGTGGTATATAAAACATTTTAGCAAAGGTTAAAATGAGTTTTGTTTTGATAGTATATTACAAACAGCATGTGTGCTTTGGATAATATATTTTAAAATGATGACATTTTCAGATTATCAGTGATCCTCCAAACTCTAATATTTGAAGAAATTCCTATTTTTTTAAATATCAGTTGCCTAGAATTGTTTAGACTCATCAGACTCAGGTTAAGCAAATTTACGGCTAGCCACAGGCTGATTATATATATGTGTGTGTGTGTGTGTGTGTGTGTGTGTGTGTGTGTGTGTGTGTATACACACATATACATTTAGATCCTACTTGACTTGAATAACAGTTTCACAACACTGATAGTACCTCATGAAGGGTGAATAGAACAGTTAAGCAGTACTNGGGGTTGGTCCTATCAATCTGAGTCTTTTCTAATTTCTCTCTCTTCTTTTGGTATTACGATAATGCTGTGATAAATAATCACGTACATACTTTGTTCAACATATGTACAAGTATATGTGCAGAATTAATTCCCAAAGTATCACAAACTCAGCAGCTTAAAATAACACCCTGAGAATCTGTAGGTCAGTCCTGTATGATGTAGCTGGATTTCCTGCTCAAGATGGAATCAAGGTGTTGGCAAGGCTTAATTCTCATTTGGAGCCTCAGGAGGCAGATCCGCTTCCACGTTCACTCCAGTCATTGGCAGAAGTTGCTTCCTTGTGGTCTCTGGTTTAAGAGGACACCTACATACTCTGCCATGTGACTTTCTCCAAATGGCACAGTGCATGCTTCTCATGCTTCAAATCTCGGACTTCTCCTTCTGAGACCAGCTGGAGAAAACTTTCTGCATTTAACAGGTTCAGCTGATCAGGTCCAGCCCCCTAGGGAGAAAGTTCTGCCAATAACAGGAATGCGCAAGGAAGTTGATTTGCCCCCAAATGAGAACTAAGCCTTACCAATACCTTGATTCCATCCTGAGCCCCCTCCACTGACTTGGGACCTTACTAATATCTGCAAAATCTCTGTTTTAAAAAAATCTATATTTATTTTTTAAAGAGTTTTTAAAATGTAGACCATGTTTTTAAAAGTCTTTATTGAATTTACTACAATATTGCTTCTGTTTTATGATTTGGTTTTTTGGTAATCAGGCATGTGGGAGCTTGGCTCCCTGACCAGGGGTCAAACCCACCCCTCTGCTCTGAAAGGCAAAGTCTTAACCACTGGATGGTCAGGAAAATCCCTGCAAAATCTCTTTTGCCATATAAAGGAATGTAATCATTGAGTCCATGTTTTCATCATATTTACAGATTCTGCTCACATGCAAAGGATCACACAAAGTTGAAAGCTGAGAAGGATCACCTTAGAATCCAGTCTAACACCAGGGTATTTGCAAAATTGGATAGATAATGCCATCTTGTCCCCCACGGGGTGTCCCCTCCCCGAGCAATGATGAGTGTGCCTGCTTTTCCACGGTGTCACCTAAACAATGATATCAAACTTGGGGATTTCTGCCAATCTGATGGGTGAAAACGGAATCTCAGTGTATTTTTAATCTCTGGTAGTCTTCGCATGAATAAGGTTGAGGATTTCTTCAAAAGCCTGAAAGTCACTTACGTTTCTTATTTGCTAGTGGCTTCTGGTTTTGCGTCATAAAAAGGTCTTTCAAACTCCAAAGTTAATCAGAAACCCTTCTATGTTTTCTTCTGCCGTTTTTATGGTTTCATAATGTATCCACTGGTTCATGGAACTGGAAGCTTTTCTTGTCATTTTCTCAGTGGTGAGCACCAAGTTGGATCCTGAAAGCCTTGGGGTCTGGGAAGAGACTTCGGCTGCCAGTGGAGCCCTCTAGGTGCTGGTCTCCGATCCCCTTAGGCTCTGCCAGAAGTCTCAGCCAGCAGACCCTCCACCTTCCTCCCTCCGGCGCTCCTGTGTCCTGGGCTGGCACAGGGGGCCCAGGGTTGAGGCGGCCCCTGCCCTGTCTGAGAAGTGAGATGAGCACACGGCCAGACCAGGATTCAAGATACAGAACCAAGGCTGTGGGCACAGGGGAGGGAGAGGGGGATTCTGGTGGGAGTGTTTAGGAGGCTCCAGGGAAGAGTTGGCATCTGAGTTGAGCATTAAAAATGAGGAGAAATGGTAGCACTGGGGGAACGAGAACAGCAGGAGCCAAACAGGGAGGTGGAAAAATCAGCCTGAAATCTAGCCTGGAGAGAAGGATTTAGTGAACCATGAAGTCCTCCAGGGTAGAGGCAGGGGATGACTTATCTCTCTGCACCAGCCAGAGTTTGTCAAATGAAATGAAGCAGAAGGGACTCAGGGCTTTGGATCCCAGGCAAAATCATTTTCCCTTTTGACCGTGAGAAGCAAAGACCTCCAAGAAGAAACCCTTGGCCATGATGTCATCTCAGAACCTGAGCGCTCTCTGCACACGACTGCCCCCTTGTGGCTGATCTGGGAACTCTCCGTGACTAGCCTCAGCTGTCAGATCTGAGCTGAGCCAATTCACTGAGGGTGGAGAGGTGGCTAAGTGGGTCTCTAGAGAATTGAAAAACTATGGAATTCTGTTCTGAGTCCAGTAGGCTCTCAGAGACCATCTGGTCTGACTTCTTCATTACATACAGAGAAAGCAAGTATCCAAGAAAGTACTGCTAGGTCGTGGGTGGAGAGGTTACCAGACTTGGTAAAGTCTGCAGGCTGGCTCCTCGTCTCACTGGCTGTAAGATCCCAGGAAAGCGGCTCTACCCCCACTGACCCACAGTCTCCGCGTCTGGGGCCTGGCAGAATTCACTTTATGGTCGTGTCAGGCTAAGTCACTCAGATCAACTCTCCCCTTGGAAACAATGAAAAATGCTGGTAAATTAGTGTAACCAGAGGGTTACAGAGTTACCAGAAAAAACACTGAAGGGAAAACAAAAACTCTGACAGAGAAACCAAACAGGAAAGTCTTTTTTCCTGATTCTGGCCAGTCTGGACTGTTGTTTTGCTGACTCTCTTGGGCCAGGGGCACAAATAAAGTTAGAGTACATAGTGAAAGATCACNTTGGAAGGACTGATGCTAAAGCAGCAGCTCCAATAATCTGGCCACCTAATACAAACAGTTGACTCATTGGAAAAGACTGATGCTGGGAAAGATAGAAGGCAGAAGGAGAAGGTGATGACAGAGGACAAGATGGTTGGATGGCATCACCCACTCAATGGAAGTAATTTTGAGCAAACTCTGGGAGTTGGTGGACAGGGAAACTTGGCTTGTGCAGTCCATGGGGCTGCAGAGTCAGACACAACTGAGTAANAGGTGATGACAGAGGACAAGATGGTTGGATGGCATCACCCACTCAATGGAAGTAATTTTGAGCAAACTCTGGGAGTTGGTGGACAGGGAAACTTGGCTTGTGCAGTCCATGGGGCTGCAGAGTCAGACACAACTGAGTAACTAAACAACATCATCCCCATAGCTGGAGACGTTTTCAAGGATGCAGACTTGAGATAATAAGGTGTTGTTGAGACCATCTGGACTGAGTATGTGAATGAACCCAGGAAAGATCTCTATATGATCTTAAATTTTCTGACATAGAGAGGCAAATATCTGCTTGCCTTATAGACATCCATGACAAGCCCCCCATGTAAGTCCCCTTGTTTATTAAAAGTGACACCTTCCAATATGGAATGGTCTTGCCTCTTTTTTCAGTCTCTCCCTGCCTCCATACATGGGGGTCAGTTTGCCAACCGACACCCAGAAACATCAGGCAAATTATAAATTAATTTATATGTTATTAATTTTACTCATAGGTAAATTTAGGAGACTTAGTTCCTTTCTCACTAGGACCATGTTAAGATGAAAGAGAACTCTTAGACACACAGTAAATATTCACTATGCATTTGCTATTATTTATTTTGCTCATATAGCATATTGGAAGGCAAATTGAATCTTCAGAAACACATGGGAAAGGAGAAAATAAGGAAAGAAAGGCATTTGGAAATGATATGTTTGGGGGAAAATTAAAACATGTTCAACTGAAAAATTTTTGTATTATTTTTTGGAAGTTTTCTAAATTCATAAAAATAATAACAAGGTTTATTACTTTATAATTTTCTAGGAAATTGATACTTGAAAATAAAGTAAAACCCACTCTAACTCTCTCAGGGAAGAGAATCTTTTTGAGGAGAGATGAAGACTATTAATTGCCATAAGTTTTAGCTCAGCTCAGTGCTAAGTCACGTCCAACTCTTTGTGACCCCATGAATTGCAACCCACCAGGCTCCTCTGTCCATGGGATTTCTCAGGCAAGAGTACTCAAATGGGTTGCCATTTCCTCCTCCAAGGGATCTTTCTGACTCTGGGAGTGAACCCTAGTACCAGAGCTGTCCTTTTTTGTCACTCAGATTACAGAAATCATGGAAAGGATAACCCCCTCAAGGCAAAAGCCCCACAATATTGTTTATATCACAAAACTCTGAGTGAAGTGCAAGGGAATTCAGTCACTGAGGTCCAGAAGGAATGAATGTCTAATAACTGAGCTTCCTAAACCACACACAAAAGCTTATGGTGGCTTGCATACTATTTATAATCCAGATTTGATATTCACTTCAGTGGATCAGATTACTTGGATCTAGAGGAAATCCATCGGGTGAGCTCATGATTCGGGAATATAAATTCAAACAACTTGCAAAAAATAGTGTTCTGGAATAAGATATATATAGTTTTAGAAAGTACACTTCATTTTTGTTTATTAGTTATGTGAGCTTGAACATCGTGGGGAATAACCTTAGAGATGACAATATAGATGGAGATTAGACTCTTGTGGATATTCACATTAGTCCACTTTCTTCAAACTGTTCCTCTGAGGGCATGTCCTCTCATTGTGTGAACACTGGTGGAGTGACAGTGTCTCCACAATGACACTTTTATTTTTCTATGAATGGCTGATGAATAATATTGAGAGATATGTGAATTCAAGATACGAAATGAAATACTCTGAACAGTAGGTGAATGACGAGAATTTCAGTGAGGAAAGAATGGCAAGACTGAAATAAGTGATATGAGTGGACTCACAACAATTGGAGTGGAAAGACATGTGTGGTGAATGATTTATCCTCCTTTCCATGATCCTGCCTGACTGTGTGATAGTTGAATATATTTTCCTTTTACTGCATAGATAACAGATTGACTGCTAGTTAAAGTTAAGTATAGGTATCATCTATGATTTTTATAATTTGCTTTGTGATAAGAGTAGCAATAAATAAATTCAGGAGTTGCCTGTTGAGTGTGCTCTGACATTCCAAAGGGAAATCAGACAGTGATAGGGAAATCATGCTTTGCTGAACAAGAGAAAAATAGTATTAAGACTTTTGGTAGAAAATGGGCAAAGTACTCACTAAGGAAAAAAAAAAATACTCACAGATTACCAAGAAAGTGAGAAAAAACAAATCTAAAAGAAAAAGAAAATCATTCCAGTACCCATTGTCATGATCCATGAACCCCCTTCCTGACAAAAAAAGAAAGAAAAAATGGCTCAAGAATTAAGTTAACCAAAGACTCTAGGCAGGCCACAAAAAGTCAAAAGGAGATACCTCAAAATTTGAGTCTGTTTACTTTTTCTCTATGTAACCTTGCTCTCCACCTGTATTTCCTGTAATAAATGTGATGCTGATAACTTCAGTGATAGGAATACTTTATATACCACTTTAAAACAACTGAAGTTATTTCAACAAATAGTTATTGATTATTGGTTAAATAAATGGTATCTTGTAATCATTTAGGCTCCTCACATTTGGGTAAGATCATGGAAAGGAGAAGATATAATTTCCCACACATGTTCTTCCACTTCAATTTTTGTGAATCCATTCACATCACTTCCTTTCAGTCCTGCCATTCTTTCCCTCATTCTGGTCATTCACCTACTGTTCAGAGTATTTCATTCCATGGCTTGAATTCACATTTCTCTCAACATCATACATTAGCCATTCATAGAAAAAAAAATGATTACGGAGATAGAACAAAGATAAAATCATTTGAAATATTTATCGATCCTCTAATACATATTGGCTGCCTCACACCTCTTATCTAATTAATTCTCACAACAGATATGGGGGTAGAAATGCTCATCAACAAAGTGCTCATCTGCTGGCAATATGATAATCTAAGAAAAATCAGCAGATGTCAAATCCTGGAGATTTGACAGATGCAGATCCTGGAGAAGTGTCTAGAATTTAAAATTAAATATGTACAGGCATTTCTTAATATTCTAGGTAGAATGTAAGATGGTCTTTCTTTCCTTGAGAAATTTAAATTCATGCAGATTAAGGATGTATAAGTTTACTTGGCATAGATTGAAATCTGAAATATTGTAGTCAGTGAAACTCTCTGTTCCAAGTGTAACAGTGTCATATATTTACTGAGCATGCATAAAGTATCAGGAACTATGGTAACTGCGTAACATTTTACCAAGTGTATTGATAAGTAAGATATATGTTGTTTTAGATCTTGACTCTACCACTTATTAAGACCATCTTGCACTAATTTTTAATTTTTATAAAACTCAATTTTCCCATTTGTAAGCTAAGTTTACTACTATTATTTATTAGAGTTATAGAGATGATTGAAAAGTTTGTTTACGCGATGTTTAGAAGAATGTTAGGCTCATGAAAATGTGAAATTGTAAACTAATAAAATAATTATTAGACTGCTGTTAGTGTAATTAAATAAAATATTAAGGCAAAATACTCACTATTAGCAAAGCCAGAATATAAACCCAATGCAATTTCACTTTCTTGATTTTAATGTTTTCCCAAACTTTACCTTTAATAACAGTGGAGAACTCCAGGGTTGTGTAAAATCTTAACTAGAGAATATCTTATTAAATTGTCAAGACTGTATTCATCATTTGGTATATATATCAAATTGAATTTATACTGTTTCATTTGCTTACTGTTTTACTTTTTTCAAAGTTTCCATCTATTTTAAGATTTGAATCTCATAATTCTGTGAATTATTTAGGGAAAAAGCTATTTCTCTACGATTTAGATACAGAAAAATGTTACAGGAAATGTAGTAAATAATTCACCTTTGAAACTGATGACTGTGTCAAAAATAAAAGCTAGAGATCTTCTCACATTAAAATTGAGAAGCTAGAAATCTAAGCACTAGTTTAAGCATTGTGGGATACATCTGTATGGGAAGTTAGCAGAAAGAGAAAACTATCAAGAAAGGAATTAAAGAAATGTTTGTGGCCTTGAGAATTCAGAAAATTTGAGATCAAACACATGCTTAACAAAACTATTTGGTTAGAAAGTCAAATTTGGGAGGCAGCCCTAAAAAGGCAGAGGAATAGGATGGGGAGACCGCTTTCTCCCCCACAAATTCATCAAAAGAACATTTGAACGCTGAATAAATTCCAAAAAATCAACTTCTGAATGCTGGCAGAGAACATCAGGCTCCCAGAAAAGCAACCCATTGTTTTCGAAAAGAGGTAGGAAAAATTATAAAAGACAAAAAGAGAGAAAAAAAAAAGGTAGGGACAGAGCTCTATTTTGGGAAAAATGATAGTGAAATTGCTCAACGCTTTGTGAGGCCTACCAGGCTCCTCCCTCCACGGGATTCTCCAGGCAAGAGTACTAGAGTGGGTTGCCATTTTCTTCTCCAGGGGATCTTCCCGACCCAGGGATCGAACCCAGGTCTCCTGAATTCTAGGCAGATGCTTTAACCTCTGAGCCACCAGGGAAGCCCCAGAAGGGAGTCTTTAAAAAGAGAGAAGTTTCCAAACACCAGGAAACACTCTCATTGCTGAGTCTGTGGCGAGCCTTGGAACCACAGAGGGCAACATTACTGGAAGGAAAAATAAATAAATAATTAAACCCCACAGATTACGTGCCCAATATTAACTCCCCCAGTGGAGAAGCAGCACCGACGCCTACATCCGCCACTAGCAAGTGGGGGCTGGGCAGGGAGGCCAGGTGTGGGCTGCATTGCTTACAGTAAGGAACAGGCCTGAATGCCCCAAGGGCAATCTGAGGGAAATAACCTGGGCTAGCAAACCAGACTGTGAAATAGCTACCACACAAAAAGCCCTAACCTAAGACACTGTCAGGCCTGCTCATAGAACAAAGGACTGAGCAGAGCTAGCCGGCTTCAGACCATCATTCTTCAGTGACAGGCAGCCAGAACCAGAAGGGGGCAATCATGGCCTCACAGAGGCATTATCTAACAAACTGCAAGCAAGCTTCATTGCTTACTAAGACTTCTTGAGATTCTGGACTGTCAACATCCGTCAGAGAAGGTGCACCAGTTGCACACCAAGAAAACTGAGTGGCAGAGACAGGGGAAGTGATAAGTCGCAGCAATCACTCTTGCAAAATACCTGGTCACCTGAGCTGCTCAGACTTGGGAAGGGCTCAAAACGCAGGCCAAACCGAGTCTGGGCTTCTGAGGACTACCCGAGTACCTGAACCTGAGCAGCTTAGACCGGGGAAGTGCATACAACCCAGGGCCAACCTCAGAGAGTTTCCAGCAGAGCAACCTCTAGCCTAAGCAGTGTATACAGGGAAAGCACACATGCTGTGAGCGGGGACAAACCCAGTGTGGCCAAGTCACTGTGAACACACGCCAGTGATAAATCTTGGTGGCATCCCTCTCCACAGCATGACTGAACAGTTCAGCTCAGTTCAGTTCAGTTGCTCAGTCGTGTCCGACTCTCTGTGAACCCATGAATCATAGCACACCAGGTCTCCCTGTCCATCACCAACTCCCTGAGTTCACTCAGACTCACGTCTATCGAGTCCGTGATGCCATCCAGCCATCTCATCCACTGTCATCCCCTTCTCCTCCTGTCCCCAACCCCTCCCAGCATCAGAGTCTTTTCCAATGAGTCAGCTCTTCACATGAGGTGGCCAAAATACTGGAGTTTCAGCTTTAGCATCATTCCTTCCAAAGAACACCCAGGACTGATCTCCTTTACAATGGACTGGTTGGATCTCCTTGCAGTCCAAGGGACTCACAAGAGTCTTCTCCAACACCACAGTTCAAAAGCATCAATTCTTCGACACTCAGCTTTCTTCACAGTCCAACTCTCACATCCATACATGACCACTGGAAAAATCATAGCCTTGAGTAGACGGACGTTTGTTTGCAAAGTAATGTCTCTGCTTTTCAATACGCTATCTAACTTGGTCATAACTTTTCTTCCAAAGAGTAAGTGTCTTTTAAATTCATGGCTGCAGTCACCATCTGCAGTGATTTTGGAGCCCAAAAATATAAAGTCTGGCACTCTTTTCACTGTTTATCCATCTATTTCCCGTGAACTGATGGGACCAGATGCCATGATCTTCGTCTTCTGAATGTTGAGCTTTAAGTCAATTTTTTCACTCTCCTCTTTCACTTTCATCAAGTGGATTTTTAGTTCCACTTCACTTTCTGCCATAAGGGTGGTGTCATCTGCATATCTGAGGTTATCGATATTTCTTCTGGCAATCTTGATTCCAGCTTGTGCTTCTTCCAGCCCAGCATTTCACATGATGTACTCTGCATAGAAGTTCAATAAGCAAGGTGACAATATACAGCCTTGACGTACTCCTTTTCCTATTTGGAACCAGTCTGTTGTTCCATGTCCAGTTCTAACTGTTGCTTCTTGACCTGCATATAGTTTTATCAAGAGGCAGGTCAGGTGGTCTGGTACAGGTGAGCCTAAAAAAGTATCCACCACCACCCCCTTGTGCCAGGGTGAAAATTAGACACTGAAGAGACCAGCAAACAGAAGTTAAAACAGAGGGAACCTCCTTGGAAGTGACAAGTGCAATAGATTGAAACCCTGTAGTTAGTACTGACTACATAGGAAGGGGCCTATAGATCTTGAGAAATATAAGCCAGATCAAGGAACTATCTGAAAATGAACTGACGCCACACTGCCCACAACAACACCAGAGAAAGTCCTAGATATATTTTTACTCTTTTTATGATCATTCTTTATTGAAAAAAAAGTTAAGTCCTCTATTACTCTTTTAATTTTCATTTTTATAACCAACTATTATTTTGCCAAAAAAAGATACCATTTTTTAAAGGAAACTTCATGTATCTATATATTTTTATAAATTTTTTGACTTTTTTTTCTTTAATATTGTATTTCTTAAAATCCAACCTCTACTTTAGATTTTTAATCTTTGCTTTCTGGTATTTGTTATCAATTTTGTACGTTTAAGAACTCAATCTTCAGTACCCATTTTTACTTGGGAGCGAGATTACTGGCTTGACTGCTCTCTCCCCCTTTGGACTCTCCTTTTTCTCCACCAGGTCGCCTCTATCTCCTCCCTTCCCCTTCTCTTCTCTACCCAACTCTGAATCTCTTTGTGTGTTAGGACGGTGGAGAACACTTAGGGAACTAATCACTGGCTGGATCTGTCTCTCTACTTTTGATTCCTCCTTTTATCCTCCTGGCCACCTCTGTCTCTTTCCTCCCTTTTCTTTTCTCCATGTAAATCTGTGAACATTTCTGAGGGATCCAGACTGCGGAGCTCACATAAGGAACTGATTACTGGATAACTTGCTCTCTCCTCTTTTGATTCCCCCTCATCTCATTCAGGTCACCTCTATCTCTCTCCTCCCTCTTCTTTTCTCCATATAACTCTTTGAATCTCTCTGGGTGCTCCTCACTGTGAAGAAACTTTTCATCTTCAACCTAGAGGTTTTATCAGTGGTGCTGTATAGATGGAGAAGTCTTGAGGCTACTACAAAAATAAGACTGAAAACCAGAAGCAGGAGGCTTAAGTCCAAATCTTGAGAACACCAGAGAACTCCTGATTCCAGGGAATATTAATCAACAGGAGCTCATCAAACACCTCCATACCTACACTGAAACCAAGCACCACCCAAGGCCCATAAAGTTTCAGAGCAAGACATACCATGCAAATTCTTCAGTAACACAGGAACACAGCCCTAGATTTAATATACAGGCTGTCCAAAGTTACTCCAAACCCATTGCCATCTCATAGCTCATTACTGGATACTTCATTGTACTCTAGAGAGAAGAAATCCAGCTCCACCCACAAGAACACTGACACAAGATTACCTAAGCAGGAAACCTTGACAAGCCACCTGTACAACCCCACTGACAGCGAGGAAACTCCACAATAAAGAGAACTTCACAAACTGCCAGAACACAGAAAGGCCACCCCAAACATAGCAATATAAACAAAATGAAGCGATAGAGGAATACCCAGAAGGTAAAGGAACAGGAGAAATGCCCACCAAACCAAACGAAAGAGAAAGAGATAGGGAATTTGCCTGATAGAGAGTTCCAAATAATGATAGTGAAAATGATCCAAAATCTTGAAAACAAAATGGAACCACAGATAAACAGCCTGGAGGCAAGGATTGAGAAGAGGCAAGAAAGGTTTAACAAAGATTTAGAAGAAATAACAAAGAATCAATATATAATCAATAATGCAATAAATGAGATCAAAAACACTCTGGAGGGAACAAATAGTAGAATAACAGAGAAGGATAACAGAAGATAGGATCAGTGAGGTAGAAGACAGAATGGTATTAATAAGCGAATCAGAGGAAAAAAGAAAAAATGAATTAAAAGAAATGAGGACAATTTCAGAGACCTCTGGGACAATGTTAAACACCCCAACATTCGAATCATAGGAGTCCTAGAAGAAGAAGAGAAAAAGAAAGACCATGAGAAAATACTTGAGATAATAGTTGAAAACGTCCCTAAAATGGGGAAGGAAATCATCATTCAAGTCCAGAAACACAGACAGTCCCAGTAGGATAAACCAAAGGTGAAACACCCCAAGACATATCAAGAATACTGGAGTGAGTTGCCATTTCCCCCTCCAGGGGATCTTCCCAACCCAGGGATTGAACCCAAGTCTCCTGCATGACAGGCACACACTTTAACCTCTAGGGAAGCCCCATTAATCAAATTAACAAAGATTAAACACAAAGAACAAATACTAAAAGCAGCAAGGGAAAAACAACAAATAACACACAAGGAGATTCCCATTAGGATAACAGCTGACCTTTCAATAAAAACTCTTCAGGCCAGGAGGGAATGGCAGGACATACTTAAAGTGATGAAATAAAATAATCTACAACCCAGATTACTGTACCAAGCAAGGATCTCATTCAAATATGAAGGAGAAATCAAAAGCTTTACAGACAACCAAAAGCTGAAAGAATTCAACACCACCAAACCAGCTCTCCAACAAATGCTAAAGGATACTCTCTAGACAGGAAACACAAAAAGGGTATATAAACCCCAACACAAAACAATAAATTAAATGTCAATAGGATCATACTTATCAATGATTACCTTAAACGTAAATGAGTTGAATGCCCCAACCAAAAGACAAAGACTGGCTGAATGGATTAAAAAAAAAAAAAAAANGGAAACACAAAAAGGGTATATAAACCCCAACACAAAACAATAAATTAAATGTCAATAGGATCATACTTATCAATGATTACCTTAAACGTAAATGAGTTGAATGCCCCAACCAAAAGACAAAGACTGGCTGAATGGATTAAAAAAAAAAAAAAAAACCTTATATGTGTTGTCTACAAGAGACCCACCTCAAAACAAGGGACACATACTGACTGAAAGTGAAGGGTGGGAAAAAGATATTCCATGCAAATAGAGACCAAAAAGAAAGCAGGAGTAGCAGTACTCATATAAGATAAAATAGGCTTTAAAACAAAGGCTGTGAAAAGAGACAAAGAAGGATACTAATAATGATCAAAGGATCAATCCAAGAAGAATATATAACAATTATAAATATATATGCACCTGAAGGGAAGAAGTTAAAAATTATTAGCAACCCTTTGTTTTGATTTAAGAGGCGGGCCATGACTCATGGAAAAAACCTGTTCCCTATCAGATAACCTATAGCCCAGTTGCCTGGTCCTCACAAGAGACCCCCCGGGTGATTGTTTCCTCCTGTTAAAGATTACCTAGAGCATTATTTCTTCGAGAATTGGCTAACCGCCGCAAGGTGGTCAGTCAGCCTCCTTCNCATTTTTACACCTTCTATTGCTGTGCTTTCTAAGTAGTTAAATATCCAGTGAAACCATTAACAAATGCCGTGTTTAGGAACAGTCCTACACATCTAGACATCTCATTGTCTATACAAACTAGACAATCAAATGCATTGGCAGAGGTTTTGACTACTGAGAAGAATTTCTTCACTTATTTTTTTGGGAATATTCATGTTTGAGGCTGTAATGCTATAACATTCCATGCTGAGTCAGTGCCAGATTTTCTGGTAGAACTAAAAGCAAATAAATGCAATCGTGTGTTTCCTCCTTGGCCAACTCACCATAAGACCACAGNGAATTTCTTCACTTATTTTTTTGGGAATATTCATGTTTGAGGCTGTAATGCTATAACATTCCATGCTGAGTCAGTGCCAGATTTTCTGGTAGAACTAAAAGCAAATAAATGCAATCGTGTGTTTCCTCCTTGGCCAACTCACCATAAGACCACAGTTGTTGACTGAGGGAAAAGAGACAATTTGGCAAGGGTTTCATGAACATTTCTTAAGTTTATGAGACATGTTCAAACCTAACCTCTTAGATATCATTCTCACTTTATGTGTTGCTGGCAATCACTGAACTTCTTCGTGGTGGAAAATTTACCACTCTGTTTTTTCAATTCAGTTCAGTTCAGTTCATTTGCTCAATTGTGTCTGACTCTATGTGACCCCATGGGCTGCAGCTCACCAGGCTTCCCTGTCCATCACTAACTCCCAGAGATTGCTTAAACTCAGGCTTATCAAGTTGGTGATGCCATTCAACCATTTCACCCTCTGTTGTCCCCTTATACTGCTGCCTTCAGTCTTTCCCAGCATCAAGGTCTTTTCCAATGAGTCAGATCTTCACATCAGACAGCCAAAGTATTGGAGTTTCAGCTTCAATGTCTGTCCTTCCAAAGAATATACAGGAATTATTTTCTTTAGGATTGACTGGCTTGATCTCCTTGCCATCCAAAGGACTCTCAAGAGTCTTCTTCAACACAACAATTCAAAACTAACAATTCTTTGGCACACAGCTTTCTTTATGGTTCAGTTCTCACATCCATACATGACTACTGGAAAAACATAGCTTTGACTAGACAGACCTTTGTTGACAAAGTAATGTCTCAGCTTTTTAATTTGCTGTCTAGGTTGGTCATAGCTTTTCTTTCAATTTCATGGCTGTAGGCACCATCTGCAGTGATTTTGGAGCTCAATAAATAAATAAATAAATAAAGCCTCTCACTGTTTCTATTGTTTTCCCATCTATTTTCCATGAAGTGATGGGACCAGATGCCATGATCTTAGTTTTCTGAATGTTGAGTTTTAAGCCAACTTTTTGACTCTTCTTTGACTTTCGTCAAGAGTCTTTTTAGTTTTACTTCTCTTTCTGCCATAAGAGTGGTGTCATTTGCATATCTGAAGTTATTGGTATTTCTTCCCAGCAATCTTGATTCCAGCTTGTGTTTCATCCAGCCTGGTTTTTTGCATGATGTACTGTGCACACAAGTTAAATAAGCAGGGTGACAATATACACCCTTGGCATACTTCTGTCCCTATTTGGAACCAGTCTGTTGTTTCATGTCCAGTTGCTTCTGGACCTGCATACACATTTTTCAGGAGGCAGGTCAGGTGGTCTGCTATTCCCATCTCTTTCAGAAATTTCCAGAGTTTGTTGTGATCTACACAGTCAAATGTTTTGGCATAGTCAATAAAGCAAAAGTAGATGTTTTTCTTTAACTGTCTTGCTTTTTCAATGATCCAGTGGATGTTGGCAATTTGATCTCTGGCTCTTCTGCTTTGTTTAAGTCCAGCCTGAACATCTGGAAGCTCGTGGTTCATGTGCTGTTAAAGCCTGACTTAGAGAATTTTGAGCATTATTTTGCTAGCATGTGAGATGAGTGCAATTGTGCAGTAATTTGAACATTCTCTGGCATTGCCTTTCTTTGGGATTGGAATGAAAGCTGACCTTTTCCAGTCCTGTGCCACTGTTGAGTTTTCCAAATTTGCTGTCATATTAGTTTTTAAGGTGGGACGGTCTATACTCTCTCTCTCTCTCTCTTGCCATACATTGACATGAATCCATCATGGGTGTACGTGAGTTCCCAGTCCTGAACCCCCCTCCCCCCCCATAGCATCTCTCTGGGACATCTTAGTGCACCAACCGCAAGCATCCTGTATCCTGTATCGAACATAGACTGGCGATTCATTTCTTACATGATAGTATACATGTTTCAATGCCATTCTCCCAAATCACCCCACCCTCTCCCTCTCCCACAGAGTCCAAAAGTCTGTTCTGTACACTATGTCTCTTTTGCTATCTCACATACAAGGTTATCATTACCATCTTTCTAAATTCAATATATAAGTGTTAGTATACTCTATTGGTGTTTTTCTTTCTGGCTTACTTCACTATGCATAACTGGCTCCAGTTTCATCCACCTCATTAGAACTGATTCAAATGTATTCTTTTTAACGGCTGAGTAATAATCCATTGTGTATATGTACCACAGCTTTCTTATTCATTAGTCTGCTGATGGACATCTAGGTTGCTTCCATGTCCTGGCTATTATAAACAGTGCTACAATGAACAATGGGATACATGTTTCCAAAACTGAACCAGGAAGAAATACAAATGGGTCTATACTCTTTTGCCTCAGAAACCCTAATCCTTAGACATTAACATGAGTTTTTGTTAGAATTACTGAATCTGGTGCAGGAGGTATAGTTGAAGTCATCATCTAAGTAATTTATGAACATCCATTGTCACTGTTCAAGGTATATCTATCCACAAGCTAAACAGGTAATTTGAGAAGTACTTGTAATAGCAATTAATGCCCCCTATTGTTTACGTTTTGTTTTTGTTTTTGCTATTATGGTGACCTTAATATNGTCATCATCTAAGTAATTTATGAACATCCATTGTCACTGTTCAAGGTATATCTATCCACAAGCTAAACAAGTAATTTGAGAAGTACTTGTAATAGCAATTAATGCCCCCTATTGTTTATGTTTTGTTTTTGTTTTTGCTATTATGGTGACCTTAATATATGCATGTCCATCAGAGATATGGTGTTATTTTGACTACATAAAATTATATTCCACTTGGGCATAATAAGAATCAAAAATCCAACGAAAGGATTCTGTCATCAAGAGTGTCTATTTTAGCTGTGCATTTAGGAACTGTGGAAAGAAACATAGTGCGAAACTTTGTTCCCATGGAGACCAGTATAAGATGGCCTGGGACCACCTTATCTCTAGCAGTGAAGTGCTTTCACTTGAGGTCTACTGCTTCAGAATCCTATGATTCTTATTGAAAAAGAAGTATATTTCTTGGGACTTACTGATTTATAATAAATTGCTATTCATAGTATTTGGAACCCTTCTTTATTCTATTTTTTTTAATTAAAAAAATTTTACTTTACAATACTCTATTGGCTTTGCCATACATTGACATGAATCCAAACTTGTTACACTGTCTGGTACCAACACTAAGATCTAAATCAGTGACAATATCAGTGAAGGTTATTCCCCTTAAACTGTATGGACTGCCACAGAAACTGAGAAAAAAAATATTCTTTTAAATAATAAATGAAATTCACATGTGACAAATTTCTATAGCAATGACAGAAATTAAAATTTCCAAAATTTCAGGAGGGGAAAACAAAATATGTTCTTCTTAAAAAACAAGAAAAGAGGACAGATTGAAAAATAAAAATATATTAAAATATAAAATAGATATATAACTATAGAAATGAATCGATGAAAATATGTCAGACTGCTTGATTTAAATTATTCAGCTAAAAGATAATAATTATCAGACTAGACTTTTAAATATAGTCATATATTTTAAAGGTGCTTCCCTCTTAGCGCAATCCATAATCTACCTGCAATGCAGGAGACCCAGGTTCAATTCCTGTGCCGGGAAGATCCCCTGGAGAAGGAAATGGCAACCCATTCCAGTATTATTGTCTGGAAAATCCCATGGACAGAGGAGATTGGCTGGTTACAGTCCATGGAGTCTCAAGAGTTAGAGACAACTTAGCAACTAAACCACCACCATCATACATTTTAAAGAGATTAATGTAATCAATAAAAATGCCGAGTGGTTAAAAGTAAAGGAAGTAGATTGAGTTGGTAATTACTAACGAAAAGAAAGGTAGTATTCATATCAGCGTCAGAGCAAAATTAACAGAAAAAATATGTTGATAGCATTAATGGCATTGCATAGCATTAAGAAACTAGAAAAATTATATGGAAATAGAAGTTTGTATATTCTATGGAAATAGAGGTTTATAAACCTGATGAGCTCTTATGTACAGCTACAGTTCACTTGAACCAAAGACTTCAGAATGTGCATTCAATTTAAGCACACAGAGATTACCTTTTTAAATATCATATGTTGCACTATAAGATAATTTTCTTCAAATACACATTACTTTGACCATCTCATCTGATGATAATGCAGTTAAGTTTCTATTGCAATAAGCACATATTTTAAACAAGATTAAAGTTAAAACTATACAATAAAGCATCTAATGAGGTTGGGAGGGTTATTTCAATTTGAAGCAACACACAGAATGTTTTTCATTCTCTTTCCAAACAGTTTATTCCATAGTAAACCAAACCTCAAAAATTGGTCTATAGTTTCCCTAACAGTTCAGTAGAATTTGCCTTCCAGTACAGGAAGTGTGGGTTCGATCCCTGGATTAAGGAGTTAAGATCCCATACACCTCATGACCAAAAACCCAAAGCATAAAACAGAAGCACAGAAGAAATATTGTAACAAATTCAATAAAGACTTTTAAAATGATCCACATCAAAAAATGAAATTAAAATCCTGTTTCTGATTTTCTTGGCCTTTGGCTTCTTCAATACTTTCTAATTTTTCGTCTGTTCAGACATTATCTCTTAGTTCTTCCTCAAATTTTGTTTCAACATAAACAACATGATTTATAGTCTCAGTATTGAACAAAAGTGGGCTTCAGTTTGTACTCACATTCCTCAGAGTATGAGGAATTAATAGCTGTGACATAAATTTTTTTTTTTTTAGTGTTAGATTTTATCAAGTTTACTTTTGAGTTACANCAACATGATTTATAGTCTCAGTATTGAACAAAAGTGGGCTTCAGTTTGTACTCACATTCCTCAGAGTATGAGGAATTAATAGCTGTGACATAAATTTTTTTTTTTTAGTGTTAGATTTTATCAAGTTTACTTTTGAGTTACATTTTTTTATGGTTTCTTTTTTCTTTTTCTTTCTTTCTTTTTTTTTTTTTTTTACTTTACAATACCGTATTTGTTTTGCCATACATCAACATGAATCTACCACGGGTGTAGGACTTGGCCAGCTTTTCTTTGGGGAGCTGTCTCATCCTTACAGAAAGTGAGAAAGAGGTTGGGGGTTATAATCTCCAAGGTCATCTATTTAAATACCTCTTGGAAATCAAACAGAAGACTATGTGTACATTTCTATTCCCAGAAACACAGAGGAGATATAACTTTTGGTAGAAAACAAAAGCACTATTCAACATAAATGCCAGTGATGATTCAGTTTTAAAAAACTAAATGATTTTTAGATCATCTAAAAATTTAGATTTTAGTTTCAAATATCAGGAGAGCAATTCCTATTTCCATAAGAAGAGTAGAAAAGTCCCAGAACCAAGATTCATGTGAGCTGATTTAAAGATAAAATTCATTAACTTTAGCAGTATGGTTAAGATTCTGACTGCATTAAAAATATTGCTACCTTTTACTTAGAGATAAAGGATTTTATCTAATGAGATAATCACCTTGTAAGTAAAATTTCAATCAACCTATAGTAAATAATAATTACTTTCAAATACAAAAGATAATTTTTGCACATACAATTTAAATTAAATTTTATCTATAAACATGCTGATTACATATGTTAATTCCCCTTGTCATATGCCTCAACAGATGTCAAAATTAAGCAGATGTTTGGTATGATTTTGAGAAATTCATGGAGAAATGATAGCATTTGTGTCACATAGCAGTTATAGTAAAGAAAAGAAGAAAAAAACTTACACTTAAGACAGAAGAGAAAAAAATATTAAAGAGAAAAAGGGGTACAGATAAAATAAGGGAATGTACTGATATAGAGATTCATCACTCTTCTGCCTCCTTTACTACTCTGCATAATATGTATTTAGTGAGTAATTTAAAAAGCAAAATGTTACAATATAGAAAAGCTTAGTATCAGAAGATCCTGAATGTCGATAGAGCAAACTGTTTCAGGAAGATTGAGAACAAAATGAACAGTTACACAGAGAGCAAATACAATTAGTTTAGTCAAGAACTGGTACAGGTGTTAAGAGAAAACTTTGAAGCTGTTGGGAAACATTCAGCTTATTCACGACTTTTTGTGTGAGACAACTTGGTTAGGAAGAAATAACAAAAAACAAACAGACAAACAAAAATAACATCTCCCTAGAATCATAAGACTAGTTTGTACCTGACAACCAAATTAGCAATATCTGGATAATGAAAGAA
>SJYV01003245.1:0-149233 GCA_006410875.1 Neotragus pygmaeus
GCAAAGTAATGTCTCTGCTTTTCAATATGCTATCTAAGTTGGTCATAGCTTTTCTTCCAAGGAGTAAGCTCTAGTACCTCTTGCATTTTAACAGTCCCTTGACCTCAAATCTGCTCTGACCTAGTTTCTACTCCCTTCACAGCAAAACTTGTGGGAATCTTTGTAGTTATTTTATTTCTTCATTCACTACTCAGTCCCCTCCAGGGTAATTTGCCCTGTTCCATAAGCACTGCTCTTGTCAATCACCAAAGACTTCTGTTATAAATGGCCTTTTGATTAGCCTTCGAACAGCAGTCTATTTTTCTTTTTTTTGGTCATGGTTTCTACAAGAGCACACTTAACTGATTTCAACCATTCATTTCTCATAAAGACACTGGAAATGGGATATTATTGTCATCTCAGTTTTTGAGAGTAAGAAACAGGCCCCAAGGTCATAAAGCTGGTTAAGTGGCAAAATGAAATCTCGGATTTAACTTTTCTCTATCAAACATATCGTGCTGGTTCCACTATACCCCGCCACCTTTTCTAAGAGCTCCAGTGGCTGTATTCACCTTGAACACGGATTGAATTATAAAATAAGCAAGGTTCATCTTCTATTCCTCTGATATCCTAAACCTCTATTTCCTACTAGCCAGGTTCTTTGCCACCAGGTACCTCCTTAAAACTGAATACTCTGCTCTCAGATGGGCACGTTAAGGAGAGGTTTGTTAAACACAAACATTTAAACTGGAGACAATTATTTCCTTCCCCTTTTCCTCAACTTCGTGGGTCAAACCCAGGGTTCTCAATGTATTTGGGCTTGTAATGAAATACTACAAAATACTGGAATATAAAATTCCATAATTTCAACCAGGACAACTTTACCAGCAGGAAATCTAGCAGTAATATCTAATTGCATGGAAACTCTTTGGGAAAAGTGACTATGAAAGGTAGTGTGGGCTGGGGGCAGGGAGTGGCTGTCAAGAATTTGGTCAAATTCTGTGAAAACCAGGAGCCTTTCAGAGAAGGAGAACTGATATGTTGAACATGAAACTAGAGAAGTTCCAACCTGAGGGTGATTAAGGAGGTAGTTCACAGCTTCTTCAAAGTACTCCAAGTGGAGGTTCTCCAGGCCCTTGGGGAGGTCTTCATAGTTATAATAAGCCAGCGCCATCACAGCAAAACCCTTCCCAGCCAGCAGACTAGCTCGATATTCCAGAAGGCCACCTCCAGCTCCCAAAATGTCCACAATCCCAGGAAAGGGCCCAGGTTCTTGAAAAGAAACAAAACACAAAAATAAACGATACTTGAAACTCTTTTCAATGGTGGCAAAAGCCATTTTTGCCTATTTGGAAATGTCAGAGTTTTCTGTTGCCAATGAGAAATGCTAAACAACTCAGGTCTTCAAAGGTCCAGACTGTGGCACAGGCTAAACCCACATTCCCCTCTATACCCAGTGCCTCAAAGCCACACAGAGGTTTTTTTTGTACTATTTTTGTGAGTAAAAATCAGTTACAGGACTTCCCCGGTGGTATAGTGGATAAGAATCTGCCTGCCAGTGCCAATGCTGGTTCCATCCCTGGTCTGTGAAGATCTCACAGGCTGCAGATCAGCTAAGCCCTTGTGCCAGAGCTACTAAGCCTGCCTCCTAGGGCCCAAGTGCCACAACTACTGAAGTCTTCATACCCTAAAGCCTGCATGCCACTGCAACTACTAAGCCCAAGTGCTACAACTACTGAAGTCCAAGCACCCTAGAGCTCGTGTTCCACAAGAGAAGTCTCCACAAGGAGAAGTCCGAGCACCACAACAAAGTGTAGCCCCCACTCAACGCAACTAGAGAAGGCAACAAAGCAGCAGTGAAGACCCAGTAAAACCAATAAAACAAAAAGAATTAAAAAATAAGTTACAGATGGGACTTCCCTGGTGGTCCAGTGGCGAAGAATCTACCTTGCATGCAGGGGACAGGGTTCCATCATGGGTCGGGGAACTATGATCACACATGCTGAGGAGCAAGTAATCCCCTGCACCACAACTACTGAGCCCAAGAGCCACAACTAGAGAGTCCATGCACCGCAAGGAAAGATCCCGAATGATGCAATGAAGATCCCATGTGCTGCAACTAAGATCCAATGTNGGAACTATGATCACACATGCTGAGGAGCAAGTAATCCCCTGCACCACAACTACTGAGCCCAAGAGCCACAACTAGAGAGTCCATGCACCGCAAGGAAAGATCCCGAATGATGCAATGAAGATCCCATGTGCTGCAACTAAGATCCAATGTAGTGGAAAAAATAAATAAATATTTTTAAAAACCAGTTACAGACAATGGAAACAGCAAAATCACTGCCCTCTCCTGCACCCCCTCCCAAACTGACAATGCCAAATGCTAGTGAGGATGTGGAACAACTGGATGCTTTACACATTGCTGGTAGTATGAAATTAGTAAAGGGGAACCTCACAATGCATCTGGAGGACAGAAGGGGAGCTCTCAGCAGTACCACTCCACATCAATTTTAGGAAGGACTGTCAATTACAAATCACAACAGAAGAATCGTTAACCGGAAAGAATCATCAGTTACAGGTCCCAACAAAAAAAGATGTACATTGCATCCCCTCCAAGAAACTGACTACCCCAAGAACTCAGCCAGTAAGAAACCACCATCACCCTAAACTGTCACGTTTCGCCAATGGACTTATGTTCAAAACAGCTCCTCCCACCTTCCTCCTTTTTCTCTATTAAATAACTTTCCTCTTCTTGGCTTGTTAGGTTTGCCTATGGTTTTTGTCATGTCTTGCTTGTCTCAAATTGTAATTCTCTGTTATTTCCAAATTAACCCATTTTTTACTAGCCAAGTAACTACCCTTTATTTTTAAGGGCAACAGTGGGGATGCACACTGATATAATCACTTTGGGAAAAAACCGAGCAATTTCTTATAAAGTTAAACATAGTTTATAAAGTCAAACATAACTTAGGTTATAACACAGCAATTTCACTCCCAGGGTTATTTGCCCGTGAAAAATGAAAATTTGTGGTCACACAAAAACTTAGATGTGTGTTTGCAGTGACTGCAAAGTCTTGGAACTCAAATATCCTCCAAAAGGCAAATGAAGTAACAAACTGGCACATCCATTTAATGAGAAACTTCTAAGGACAAGAAGGAGCTACCAACATATGGAGCAAGAAGAATGAATCTCAAATGTGTTATGCTAGGCCCAAAAAGCTACCTACTGTGTATGATTCTAGTTATTTCACCTTTTCACTACTGGCAAGCACTTTATATTTTTTTTATAATTTTATTTATTTATTTATTGACTAGGCTGGGTCTTTGTTTCTGCTCCAACTTTTCTTTCATTGCGGCGAGCCAGGCCTACTCTCTGGCTGTGGTGCGAGGCCTTCTCATTTCAGCGCCTTCTGTTGTTGCTGAGCATGACTCTATGCGGTGGGGGCTCCAGCAGGAGTGGCATCAGGGCTCAGCAGTTGTAGTTCCCAGTCTCTGCAGCACAGACTCAATAGTTGTGGTGCACAGGCGCAGTTGCTCTGCAGCATGTGGGATCTTCCCAAACTAGGGGTCAAACCCATGTCTCCTGCACTGGCGGGCAGATTCTGGAGCCTTAAACTTTTCTTCCTAAAGTTTTTCAGTTTTACAATTTTGCTTCTATCTTCCACAGTATATTAAGATTTAAGAAAGAGTGGATGAATAGCTGTTTCTTTTTTAGCAGTGTATGCGAGTTCCTTTTCTTCCACATACTGGTCAAACACTGGTAATGTTAGACTTCTATATTTTGAGAATGTTTAATGTAATGGGTAGTCTTATTTTGCATTTCCTTCATTCTGAATGAGGATAAGTTGGTGGTGGTTTTTTTTTGTTTGTTTGTTTTTTACTTTTCATTGGCCGGGTGCTTTTTATGAAATGGTAAAATTAACTGATAGTTAAGAAGTTCTCTGGTGGATAGCAAGAGATTCTCCTTCATGCTTTTTGTTGTTTGGTTGTTAAGCCGTGTCTGGCTCTTTGTGACCCCATGGACTGTACCCTGCCAAGCTCCTCTGTCCATGGGGATTTTCCAAGCAAGAAGACTGGAGTGAATTGCCATGCCCTCCTCCAGGGGATCTTCCCAACCCAGGGATCAAACCCGCATCTTTCAGTCTCCTGCATTGGCAGGCAGGTTCTTCACCACTAGCGCCACCTAGGAAACCCACCATCTCCCGGAGTTTGCTCAACTTCACATCCATTGAGTGGGGGACACTATCTAACCATCCCATCCTCTGCTGCCTTCAATCCTTCCCAGCTGGTCCTTTCCAATGAGTTGGTTCTTTGCTTCCTTCACGCTAATTTTCTTAAATCTTAATATACCACGGAAGTTAGGAGCAACGTCCCAAAACTGAGAAATTTTAGAAGAAAATGTTAAAAACTGGAAACTACCTATAGTTGTTGTTTTCTCGCATTACAACTGTCTTCCCTTTCCCTGAGATGTCATTGCCCTGACCTCTGTTTTGGAGCGAATCACCTTCCCAGCCAGCCTAACGGTCCAGTCCTGTCTTGGGTCCATTCCTGTTTCAGGCTCCACGGACCTTCCGAATGTTATGAGCTACCTACTTAGTACCNTAGTATGAAATTAGTAAAGGGGAACCTCACAATGCATCTGGAGGACAGAAGGGGAGCTCTCAGCAGTACCACTCCACATCAATTTTAGGAAGGACTGTCAATTACAAATCACAACAGAAGAATCGTTAACCGGAAAGAATCATCAGTTACAGGTCCCAACAAAAAAAGATGTACATTGCATCCCCTCCAAGAAACTGACTACCCCAAGAACTCAGCCAGTAAGAAACCACCATCACCCTAAACTGTCACGTTTCGCCAATGGACTTATGTTCAAAACAGCTCCTCCCACCTTCCTCCTTTTTCTCTATTAAATAACTTTCCTCTTCTTGGCTTGTTAGGTTTGCCTATGGTTTTTGTCATGTCTTGCTTGTCTCAAATTGTAATTCTCTGTTATTTCCAAATTAACCCATTTTTTACTAGCCAAGTAACTACCCTTTATTTTTAAGGGCAACAGTGGGGATGCACACTGATATAATCACTTTGGGAAAAAACCGAGCAATTTCTTATAAAGTTAAACATAGTTTATAAAGTCAAACATAACTTAGGTTATAACACAGCAATTTCACTCCCAGGGTTATTTGCCCGTGAAAAATGAAAATTTGTGGTCACACAAAAACTTAGATGTGTGTTTGCAGTGACTGCAAAGTCTTGGAACTCAAATATCCTCCAAAAGGCAAATGAAGTAACAAACTGGCACATCCATTTAATGAGAAACTTCTAAGGACAAGAAGGAGCTACCAACATATGGAGCAAGAAGAATGAATCTCAAATGTGTTATGCTAGGCCCAAAAAGCTACCTACTGTGTATGATTCTAGTTATTTCACCTTTTCACTACTGGCAAGCACTTTATATTTTTTTTATAATTTTATTTATTTATTTATTGACTAGGCTGGGTCTTTGTTTCTGCTCCAACTTTTCTTTCATTGCGGCGAGCCAGGCCTACTCTCTGGCTGTGGTGCGAGGCCTTCTCATTTCAGCGCCTTCTGTTGTTGCTGAGCATGACTCTATGCGGTGGGGGCTCCAGCAGGAGTGGCATCAGGGCTCAGCAGTTGTAGTTCCCAGTCTCTGCAGCACAGACTCAATAGTTGTGGTGCACAGGCGCAGTTGCTCTGCAGCATGTGGGATCTTCCCAAACTAGGGGTCAAACCCATGTCTCCTGCACTGGCGGGCAGATTCTGGAGCCTTAAACTTTTCTTCCTAAAGTTTTTCAGTTTTACAATTTTGCTTCTATCTTCCACAGTATATTAAGATTTAAGAAAGAGTGGATGAATAGCTGTTTCTTTTTTAGCAGTGTATGCGAGTTCCTTTTCTTCCACATACTGGTCAAACACTGGTAATGTTAGACTTCTATATTTTGAGAATGTTTAATGTAATGGGTAGTCTTATTTTGCATTTCCTTCATTCTGAATGAGGATAAGTTGGTGGTGGTTTTTTTTTGTTTGTTTGTTTTTTACTTTTCATTGGCCGGGTGCTTTTTATGAAATGGTAAAATTAACTGATAGTTAAGAAGTTCTCTGGTGGATAGCAAGAGATTCTCCTTCATGCTTTTTGTTGTTTGGTTGTTAAGCCGTGTCTGGCTCTTTGTGACCCCATGGACTGTACCCTGCCAAGCTCCTCTGTCCATGGGGATTTTCCAAGCAAGAAGACTGGAGTGAATTGCCATGCCCTCCTCCAGGGGATCTTCCCAACCCAGGGATCAAACCCGCATCTTTCAGTCTCCTGCATTGGCAGGCAGGTTCTTCACCACTAGCGCCACCTAGGAAACCCACCATCTCCCGGAGTTTGCTCAACTTCACATCCATTGAGTGGGGGACACTATCTAACCATCCCATCCTCTGCTGCCTTCAATCCTTCCCAGCTGGTCCTTTCCAATGAGTTGGTTCTTTGCTTCCTTCACGCTAATTTTCTTAAATCTTAATATACCACGGAAGTTAGGAGCAACGTCCCAAAACTGAGAAATTTTAGAAAGAAAATGTTAAAAACTGGAAACTACCTATAGTTGTTGTTTTCTCGCATTACAACTGTCTTCCCTTTCCCTGAGATGTCATTGCCCTGACCTCTGTTTTGGAGCGAATCACCTTCCCAGCCAGCCTAACGGTCCAGTCCTGTCTTGGGTCCATTCCTGTTTCAGGCTCCACGGACCTTCCGAATGTTATGAGCTACCTACTTAGTACCTTCCTCTCTTACATAGACAAACAAGGAAGCTAACGGCTCACCTGGCGGCAGGAAGAGCGTGGCGCGCACCCGGCCCGCGCGCACCGGCTCGCGCCGCACCCCGGGCGCCAGGAAGTCGCGCTCGTGCACCGCCCGGCCCAGGAGCCGCTGGGCCTCGGGCTCGTGACCGTCGAGCACCTCCAGCTCCACGGCGAAGGGCGTCTGCACGTCCCGCTTCACCAGGCGCAGCAAGGGCTTCTCGGGCTCCATAGCCCAGAAGAGCCCCATGGGCTCGAGCCCCGTGAAGCTGCCGCCCAGCGCGGGCGCGCGCTCCAGGTCCAGCAGGCCGGCGGCGTCGGCGCAGTAGCGCGCGTGGG
This sequence comes from Neotragus pygmaeus, assembly GCA_006410875.1. NCBI lineage: Eukaryota > Metazoa > Chordata > Mammalia > Artiodactyla > Bovidae > Neotragus > Neotragus pygmaeus. The sequence goes on from SJYV01003245.1 coordinate 7,120, forward strand.
CCCTGAAGAGCGCGCCCTTCTCGTCGCGCAGGGACGCGCGCAGCGTGACCGGCTGCCCCGGCGCCAGGCCGCGCACGGCGATGCGCACGGGCTCGTCCCAGCGGCAGCGGCCGGCCGGCTCCAGCGTCACGGTCGTCACCAACCGGACAGTGGTCCAAGAGACTGTGTTCCTCAGCTTTAGAGATCCTGCCAACTGCACCCAGGGCGTCGGGCCCCATCGGCAGAATCCAAAGTGCCTCAGGAGAGCCTGAGAGGAGGCTGCCATTTTGCGTGGATCAACTGAAGACGGCTGTGAAGAAAGTTAGAAACCGGTCAGAGATTCTCTAGCGGAAGCCCGCTTATTGGTAGGCTAAGCGCCCAATGAGGCAGAGCAGCTGCTGTGTCCTTTGGAGGACCTCGGAGTCGTACCAATCAGTGGCCTGCATTTGAAAGCAAGAGCGAAAACAGACTCACAGGAACTTTATGCTGCGAAAGAATTCCGTAATTCTGCCTCAGGAGCTCTTTGCCTTGGGCTGCGTGGGCTGTACGAATGTTGCCCTTGCAGGCACGTGGCATTTAACTCAGTCAAACATGACTGAGCGACTGAACAACAAATCTTAGGTCTTTTCTTTTAGAATGTGCACTATGGTGTTTTGCTTGTATATTATTTGTGTATATACTTATTTTTCCACACCATTCCACAACTAACGGGCCTGGCATCTTACTAGCTGTGTGATCTGACTTTCATTCCTTCAGTTCAGTTCAGTCGCTCAGTCATGTCCTACTCTTTGCGACCCCATGGACTGCAGCAGGCCAGGACTCCCTGTCCATCACCAGCTCCCAGAGTTTACTCGAACTCATGTCCATTGAGTCGGTGATGCCATCCAACCAGCTCATCCTCTGTCGTCCCCTTCTCCTCCTGCCCTCAATCTTTCCCAGCATCAGGGTCTTTTCAAATGAGATATGAGTGTAAAAATAGCCCAATGAGGTGATAGCTGTTATTTTGTTTTCTGGAGTCTCATGTTGCTCCTTTTAGGCAAGTGTTATCTCCCTCTCACCCTGGACTTCTCACATTTTCCCACTTTTTCTTAAGCTGTCGATTCCACCCAGTGGTGAATTTTTTAGGAAATTTAACAGCAGACCCCTTCTAAGGTCTCATACTTGGATTTTACATTCATGAATGTACATGCTTTCTATTAGAGAAACTTGGAAATTGTTTAAGCTTCAAGGCCACAAAACCTGTGTTTGCCTCTGTTCCTAAAAAAGCCACCTCCATGAACTTCCCAGACGAGACTTTTTGCCTAGTTTCAAATAACACAACTGCCTTTTGCTCTAATTTTGTAACGGTTCTGTAGGATACTTCGCAGTATATTTTGTGCACAAGAGTCTCAGAAACAAGAAACTTATGATCAAATTAAGTCCCCAGAGAAGTGAACTGATTTGCTAAAAGTCACAGAGCTAGAAAGTGGAAATTCTGAGATTTATATCTCAGAATTTATACCTTGGGATTGCAATCCAGTTCCATCTGAACCATCATTCTTTGCTTCTCACATGATGATATTCTAGTTGAGAAGATATGAGAAACAGACTCATATACTGTTGGTGGATGCATATACTGGTATGATCTTTTCAGAGCAACCTGATTAAAAATATTTAAAGGATACATTCTCTTTGATTCACAATTCCACCTCTGGACATTTCACACATTTATAAATGTGTGTAAATATTTGGCTATAACAATACTTACCATATCATTGTTTTAATAGAGGAAAAAGAAAATAACAATATAAATTTGGTTTAGTCAGTTTAATTGTGATGCATTCATATAACAGAAGAGATTTAGCCATTACAAATAATATAGCAGAATATGAGGAGAAAATTTTCATGACATTGAAAGCAGGTGGAGAACACTTTGTAGACATTATATATGTTAAAACATTTTTTTAAATAAAGACTAGTAGAAAACTACCCTAAACCGTTGTCTTAGGCTCTGGGGCATTATGGGTAGTTTTTTTTTTTAAATACTTATTTATTTGGCTGAGTTGGGTTTTAGTTGCAGCACGTGGGATCTAGTTTCCTGACAAGGGATTGAACGCAGGCACCCTGCATTGGGAGAGGAGAGTCTTACCACTGGACCACCAGAGAAGTCCCATATGGGTAGTTTTAATTTTCTTCTTTGTGCAGAATTTCACACTCACAGACACATACACACACACGGCTTNTTTTTTTTTTAAATACTTATTTATTTGGCTGAGTTGGGTTTTAGTTGCCGCACGTGGGATCTAGTTTCCTGACAAGGGATTGAACGCAGGCACCCTGCATTGGGAGAGGAGAGTCTTACCACTGGACCACCAGAGAAGTCCCATATGGGTAGTTTTAATTTTCTTCTTTGTGCAGAATTTCACACTCACAGACACATACACACACACGGCTTTTATAATTAAACGTTTTTTTTTTTCATTGTGGTAATATACAAAGATAAAATTTACCATGTTAAAATGCACAGTTACCTATGTTCACATTTTTGCGCAGCCTTTAACACTATCTCCTCTTTCATCACCTAAAATGAAATTCTATACCTATTAACTCATCATTCTTCCTTCTCCACCTCAGCCCCTGGAAATCACTATTCCACTTTCTGTAGCTATTATTTGACTAAAGGAGATCCGACCAGTCCTTTCTGAAAGAGATCAGCCCTGGGATTTCTTTGGAAGGAATGATGCTAAATCTGAAACTCCAGTACTTTGGCCACCTCATGCGAAGAGTTGACTCATTGGAAAAGACTGATGCTGGGAGGGATTGGGAGCAGGAGGAGAAGGGGACAACAGAGGATGAGATGGCTGGATGGCATCACGGACTCGATGGATGTGAGTCTGAGTGAACTCCAGAAGTTGGTCCTGGACAGGGAGGCCTGGCGTGCTGCGATTCATGGGGTCGCAAAGAGTCAGACATGACTGAGCGACTGAACTGAACTGAAGCACCTCTTAGATAAGTGGAATCGTAAAGTATTTGTCCTTTTGTGTCTGTCTTGTTTCACTTTACATGATGTCTTCCAGGTTCGTCCATATATGTAGCATATTTCTGTATTTTATTCCTTTTGAAGGCTGAATAACATTCTATTATCTATGTATACCACATTTTGGTTATCCATCCATCCACTGATGGACGTTTGGGTTGCTTCCACCTTTCGGCTGTTGTGAATATACTATGAACATGGGTGTGCAAACGTCTATATGAGCCTCTGCTTTCAATTCTTTGGGTATATACTCAGAGGTGGAGTTGTTGGATCACACGGTCATTTTAATTTTTTGAGAAAACTTGACCAAGATTTTAATACTTAATTTTAAAAATTCTTTCAGTTGTTTCATCTCAGGGAACACAACCATTCACTCCTTTGTGAGGGTCCCAGTGTCTGAGCACAAATTGAGTTGTGGCACTAAAGTCAGTGCTCAGGTTGGTCAGCAAGAGATGGTGATCCTTGAATAGCACTGCCCCAGGTCAACTGGGCAGAACTTGATGGCCAAAAATTTTCTTTATGTAAGGACAAATTATTTTCACAAGGGGGATCCTGAAGACCAGTATTCTGTAGGCCTGGAATTTTATTATTAAAAATATAGGACTTGAAGAATCTCCTTGTAAAAACAGTGTTATTGGCTGATAAACCAGCCAGAATTGAGGAAGCAGAGGAGATGGAACTGAACTGTGTGAAGGAAGGAGATTAAACAGGAGCAGAGTAGAAAGGGGAAAGGCCCCAAAGACACTCATTCTGCTTTACCATTTGTTTTATCAGGCTGCTGGTCTGAAGCATGCCAGAGCTGGGTGTTCATGTGTTCCCCTCCTTTGTCTCTTTCTCAGTAGGACTTTTGAACTGAGTTGGAGGGGAAAATATTGAGCTGCATAGACCTAGACATTATTTTTCAAAGGAGGACCGAGAAATCAATTTTGCCATCAATCAGTAAGTACAGTATAATTTCCCAAAGCTCAGTTTACAAAGAAAGAAATTTAATAAATAGCTGAAGATACTCCTGATTGAACCTGTAGGTTCTGTGAGTAGACTTGTGGAATCCTAAAGAGGTGGTTGCCTAGTAACCAATATAAGCAGCTTTGGAATCTAAAACTAAGGAAGGTTTAAGATGGCAAAACCTTGTTTCCTGTTGAAGGTTGTGTGTGGGAAGCCACTTTGAAGGTAATTTCAAAATACTGCTGCTGTTTCATCAATACGTAAAAGGAGCTTATTAGCATCAGATGAATGATGAAAAGCAACCAGGAATAGTTGAAAACATTTTGGATTTGGTGTCAAAGTGTGAGTTTTGCTAGGTACTAACTAGTACTGTGATCTTAGTTACATGTCTTCTCTCTGGACCTCAGTTTTGGCATCTATTAATAAAATAGTTGCAACAGATCGTCTCTATGCCAGAGTTTCCACAATAATCTGATGAGACAACCCTCTTGGTTTAGTGGTTAGGACTTGGCACTTTCACCGCCATGGCTGGGGTTCAGTCCCTGGCTGGGGAACTAAGATCCCGCAAACCATGCAGCACAGCCAAAAAAAAAAAAAAAGAAAGAAAGAAAGAAAGAAAAAGAAATTAAAGGGGGGAAATGTACGGAATTTTCTGTTAAGAAAGGGGCAGCAGAGAGAGGGTATTTGAAATAAGCCTGGTTAAGTGTTCCCTGATCCCACTCTTCTCACTAACTAAGCTTGTTTCATAAATCCCATGGATACCTCCTGGAGCTATAGTTTCTCTAAATTTAATGTGTATAAAAACCTCTGAGATTTTGTTAAAATGCTGATTTCTAGGCTTCATTTGAAGCCTCCTAAATCAATGTTCTAAAGTGTGGGACACAGGAGTCTGCATTTTAATGAACCCTTCCAGTGATCTTGGTAAGTCTTTTAGCCATATCTACAAGCACTGTCCCAGAAGATGAGTGTCCCCTCTTGGGCCCTATCTCAGAACTTCAGAATCTGGAGATAGAAATGAGAGTGTACTACTTTTTTAAAACTCTCAGAAGATATGGTGCTATGGCTTATAGCATTTCCTTCTGTGGCAGTTTCTACTGCTTTAGTAACAGAAGGAAAAAAACAAGATATTATTCCTTTTGTTGCTGTTTATTTGCTCAGTCGTATCCAACTCTTTGTGACCCCATGGACTGTGGTCTGCCCAGCTCTGCTTGTCCATGGAATTCTCCAGGCAAGAATACTGGAGTGGGTTGCCATTTCCTTCTCCAGGGGATCTTCAGATCCCGGATTGAACCTGTGTCTCCAGCGTTAGCAATGAGCCACCAGGGAAGCTCAGTTATTCCTTTTAGCATGCATTAATTAGCCTGCTTCAACTATTTCTGCAGAATAAAGACAATAGACCAGGGGGTGAGGACACAGGTCTGGAAAGATGAAAAGAAGAGTGGAACTAAATTTGGAACTTCTCAGCACCCATTTTGAGTCTGGATTCTTCTATTAGGTTTTAACTGGAGGTATAAACCTTCTAGCCCCACTCCCGCCTATCCAGTCAGTTTCCTAGAAGTGCAAGAGATGATGCTGGTGGTTGCTGTTTACCAGATTACACAGCCTTGGTCTGCAGTCATGCCAGGTTTGAATAATTGTATGATGCCATTTATTTAGTTTTTTATGCTGTCCGTGCACAAAAGCACCTGGGACCTGCCACTCTGCTTTTGCTTCTTAAGGGCTGTTTGTTGGGAGGGGATCCTGCCTCCGTGTTGGTCTAGGTAACATTTAAGTTTGGATAATATGGAGCTTCCAACTCCGTTTGTAGGTCTTCCTGCCCCACTCCCCCGCCCCGCCCTCTTAACTACCTAGGGCCCTAGTATTCCTAAACTTTTCCTTTAGTGCCCAGTGCATCTAACTGTGGGGTCCCAGAGACTTGCCTTCTGAAGGATAGTACTCTATGTTCTAAATCAACAATAACAGTTTCTCTCAGTTATGTAATACTTTGCAGCTTGCAAAGAACTTTCATACATGTTCTCCTAACTTTTACCTTCATATCAACACTAAATTAGAGCAGGTGTCAGACTCTATTTTCAGATTGGTAAACTAAGGCAAACCTTAGAGGACGAGACAGTTGGATGGCATCACTGGCTCAATGGACATGAGTTTGAGCAAGCTCTGGGAGATGGTAAAGGACAGGGAGGCCTGGCATGCTGCAGTCCATGGGGCCCCAAAAGTCGGATATGACTGAGTGACTGAACAACAAGGCAAACCAGGGTTACTAAATCATTTGCCAATAGTAACGTGGCTGGGAGTTGCAGAATCTGCCTGACAAACCTCTTTTGACCAAATCTTAGAACATTTTGTCCTATTCCAATTCCTTTACAAAGACATGTCCACCTGTGTTTCCTTCTTTTTCAACAAGCCATCATCTTAGATGATCATAACTATTCCTTGAGAATTTACAATAACTGATAATGATAATATCATGTTCTATCTGGGATGATAACATTGTGACCGAAGATTGTATATGTCACAGGCTTAAGCTTATATCTGGGGACACCCCAGATCATTCCATATTGGTGAACCTTGGGGCGAAACCAGTCCTCGTTCGGTTTTGCAAGTGTTTGGGCTCAAAATGCCCCCTGACTTAGAAGCAAGATACTAACACATTGATAGGTTAAGAATGATGAGATGTTCTATTGGGCAGTACAAAAGGGAGGAGTGCACTAATACTGTTTTCATCTAAGCAGTTCATTTTCCACCAGGCAGAACAGACACTGTTCAAAGAAAAATATCACCTTGTGAACACACTTTACCCTTGCCCTAATTTTTTTTTACTCTCACTTTAAAAAATACTCAGTGCCCTGTGGCCATGTGGCCTTTGTGATTGTGAAGAGATGAAACAACTAAATTTAATCTTATGTTCAAACACTCATGGAGGGAGATCACATTAATCATGTGTGACTTAGTTTGAGTTAGGTTATTAATTCTGGCCTAGTGACAACTATGTCAAAGCTGGCCCTTCACAAAAAGAAATTCACCAAAAGGTCAGATTTAATACACAGAAGACAGTGGGATAAATCAAGCCCTAAAAACAGCAGGTACTATTCTGGGTGTTGTGAAGGGAAGAGAGAGGAATCAGATCTAGGCTAAAGGGTACCCTGTGCACAGGGCAGGAAAGGCAGGAGTTGGCACTCAGCATGACAGGAAAATGATCTCACTTTCATGAGTACATGCTGGGTGGGGAGGCCCTACCTGCCCTTGAAAATGGCAAGACCAACACAGTGCCACGGTGGGGAGCGGAGTGGAGCATGGGCCAAAGCCAGTGTGGCACAGAGTTAAGTGCTCTGAGGTTGGATCTGATAGGTAACTGTGAAGCCTGACTCTTCTATTTAGGGCCAGTGTGATCTGAAGTAATTTACCAGCCTCTCTGAGCCTCAGCTTCTTCCCACAAGCAATAAAGACAATAATACCAACCTGGTGTAAAGCTCTTAGCAAAGTACTCTATAACTATTAATCATCGTTATTAGGCTAAGGAAGTGCTTCAGAAGGAACATTTCTTTAAAAAAAAAAAAAAAAAGGCATGAACTCCAGGCATTTGTCTATAGAATTTTCCTGCTAGCTAAAATCCAGAAACAGCTTGCCCAATAGTCAAGAGCTAAGGTGATTTATCTCCTTGATAAAACATTCTGCAGCTGTAAAACATTTTAACAGTGAAGACAGTGTAGCAATATGGAAAAGTACTGGTGATACTGAAAGAGCAGACTGGAGATACTGTCCTTATAGTGCTGTTAAGGAGTCAAACACTTAATGGCAAGGTATCACAGGGTAAAAGTTAAAATAACAGAAATGAACTAGGAGAGGTTTGTAAATTTGTGTGTGACGTGGAGGCCTGGATAGGTCAACAAAGAAATTCCAGAGTAGGCAGGAACTGAGCTGTCCTGGAAGAATGGGAAGAATTTCATGTACAGGACACAGAAGGAAGCTCTGCTTGTGATGGGAAGGACACTCAGAGAAGAGCTAGAAGAGTCAGGAGAGAGGTTATGTCAGGACAAGGTCATCAACAGGTCATACTCGAAGAGAACCCTGAATGCCAGACTGTGTTGTCTGAACTTTGTGCTGTAAGTTTTTTGAACAGGGAGAAAGCCACGTTTGGGGGAAAACTGGAAGCATGGGATACTGTTAAAAGGCAGTAATCTCTCAGGAGATGAGGGGCTCGGAAGCAAAGGTCTGACACAAGGAATATTTTGATTGTTGCGGCAATTCTTTCTTTTGTCTAACTCACATGGCTTCTCCCTGCTCCCTCGTCTCTTCTCCAAGTCTTACTGACTGCTATGGGCCACCAACTTCTACTGACCTAGTGCTCTCATCATTTTTTCCCATCCCCTTAACAGATGCCTGGCCGCGCCCCCAGGCCCTCCTCTGGACCGGGCAGCCTGGAAGGAGGCATTTGCTGGGAAACAATGACTAGGACGGAAAAGGAAAAGACCATTCTTCCACACCATTTCCGTCAGTCACTCCTCCCACGGCTGGGATGGGGCATGATTTTCTCCAATGTAAAACCAAGAAACAAAAAGGAATGTGCCTCCGTTTCCGGTGTGCCTCCAGTCTTCCACTTCAGCCCACAGCACTGTGCACACCTCAAGAACAAATACCTGAACAACGCCAGTGCAAACCTGACATTTTCTCGGGAGGTGGTGTGGCAGCGAGGGCTGCCCAGCGTCCCTTACAGCCAGTACAGCTTTGACCATCTCTACGACGCCAGTGGCATCATTCAGCCTCGCCAGGTCAGGAAGGCCCGGCCTGAGAAGAAGCCCACCTGCCTCAAGGTCTCAGATTCTCCAGGTCCCCCAACAAAGANTTCTTTTCTCAGCTATTTATAAGGCCTCCTCAGACAACCATTTTGCTTTTTTGCATTTCTTTTTCTTGGGTATGGTCTTGATCACTGCCTTTTGTACAGTGTTACAAACCTCTGTCCATAGTTCCTCAGGCACTATATCAGATCTAATCCCTTGAATCTATTTGTCACTTCCACTGTATAATCATAAGGGATTTGATTAGGTCATACCTGAATGGTCTAGTGGTCTCCCTACTTTCTTCAGTTCTTGAATTTTGCAATAAAGAGTTCATGATCTGAGCCATAGTCAGCTCCCGGTCTTGTTTTTACTGACTGTATAGAGCTTCTCCATCTTTGGCTGTAAAGAATATAATCAATCTGACTTTGGTACTGACCATCTGGTGATGTTCATGTGCAGAGTCATCTCTTGTGTTGTTGGAAGAGAGTGTTTGCTTGTAAACCCTTAGTAGTTTATAATCCCACTCCTCCTCCCAAATTAAGAACATTAAAAAGAAAACAATAAATTGGGAATTAATGGCCAGTTATATCCTACTTTTAATGGCAATATATCAAATGTTGAATTTTATGAGCAAATCTTATTACATATAAATATATTTATGTTCCTAAAGATTTCTTAAACATATATAAAGGCTTGTATGTACTTTATCTTTTCTTCCCTACATTTCTCCGCCCATCATCATGGCTTTAGCATGTCTGTAGTCACCACCTGTCATGACTCCCAATGGGACTTGTACCCAGTTTTCTACATAATCACAGGAAAGCTGGCTCTTGATGGTTTTGTTTTGCATTGGTGTAGGCATGTGATGCTGGCTGGGAACTCAGGCCCAGGGCAATGGGCATAATACCTCATACTGTCACCTTGCCCAGCTTGCAAGCCTGTGAAAGGAGCCATGCGCTGGACAGCTTTGCCAACACCGGCCAAGGATCTGCTGCTGAAGGTGGGTGAGAAGGACATGTCCGTGAAGACCAGGAAACTGAAGAAGCAAGCAGAGTCACTGAAGGAGAATGTGTCTTGGGAACTGGTGGTCCTGCGAAGGATGCTACAGGAATGGAAGATGGCCTGGGCTCTAAGTGAGTGAAGGAGCGGTGCAGGGGCGGGGTGTGGGGGGATTGTTTTGACGTAGCAGTGATTTCTGAAGGAAGAAGTTCTCACCTTGGCCAAGTATTTCTCAATCTTTGAAAATCCATCTCTCTCTTATGAAGAATAAAAATCTGGTTGCCTCATCAAGGCTAGACTAGGTAAGAGCTTTTCATACAATGGCAGTTGCATTTATCTGGATGCTTTTTTCACATGGGCAGGTTCTACATCAGTAATTTGTGGAAACTCACTACCCAGAGAACTCTTCACAGGCAGAGGCCCTATCTTGCTGACCCCAGAAACGTCACACTCAATACACGATGCATGAAAGAAAGGGTGAATATGCTGCCCAAGCAATGGAAATGCAGTGATCAAAAAAACCTGCAATTGGCTCTCCAAAATTCATTTGTAGATTTGGAATTAGCACATATTTACTTTGCATTCACAGATTCCAGAATAGTGTGCCTAGGGCAAAGGAAGGGCCCAGCAAGGACTGTTGAAAACTGCAAGATTTGAGGACTCAAGGGCTGCTGGCTTTCAGAATATGAAAAACTAGTTAGTACAGGAAAAAAGAGGTGATCCATTACATAAACTGGTTCAGATAAACAAAAAGGGTTGAAAAAGAGATTCTGAGTAAAAACTACCAGTAGGGAGCACCTACAGGTGGTGGGAGCATTGAAACAAAAGCTCACACCTATAAAAAGTGTTACTATGCTTGTGGCTTAGCTGGTAAAGAATCTGCCCGCAATGCAGGAGACCTGGGTTTGATCCCTGGGTTGGGGAGGTCCTCTGGAGAAGCGAAAGTCTACCCAGCCCAGTACTCTGGCCTGGAGAATTCCGTGGACTGTATAGTCCATGGCGTCGCAAAGAGTCGGACACGACTCAGTGACTTTCACTTTCACATGCTGTGTTTGGTCATGTCTCTTTGTGACCCCATGGACTCTAGCCTACCAAGCTCCTCTATCCGTGGAATTTTCCATGCAGGAGTACTGGAGTGGGTTGCCAGGCTAACCTCCAGGGGACTTTCCCAACCCTGGGATCAAACCCGCGTGTCTCTTGTGCCTCCTGCATTGACAGGCAGATTCTTTACCACTAGCAACACCTGGGAAGCCCCTATAAAGAGGGCAAAGTACCCTTGATCACTGTCTTATTGTTCCATTTTCCAGATAATAACAATAAAGAGTTATTTATGGGAATTCCCTAGTGTTCTAGTGGTTCAGACTCAGGCTTTTACTGCTGTGGACCCAGTTCGGTCCCTGGTCAGGGAATTAAGACTCCATAAGCCAGGCAGTGAGGAAAAAAAAAAAAAAAATTTAAACAAACAAAAAAGATAGAATACAGGATGGGATTGGGAGGAGTTTTGTTCGAGAATTATTAATACCTAAGAAGATTTAGCTCAGTTGGTAAAGAATCTGGCTACAGTGCAAGAGACCCGGGTTCGATCCCTGGGTTGGAAAGATCCCCTGGAGAAGGAAATGGCACCCCACTCCAGTATTCTTGCCTGGAAAATCTCATGGACAGAGGAGCCTGGTGGGCTGCAGTCCGTGGGGTCACAAAGAGTTGGGCATGACTGAATGACTAACACTTCCTTCCTTAAGAAGATTCAGGGAGCATCAAAGAAATAACTTCCTCAGGGCGGCATCTCTGGGGCCCTTTATGCTTCTGAGCTGTCTTGCTTGGATTGTCCTAGGGGAAGGGGCCTTCTTGTCACCTGTCTGCAACACAGTATCTAACCCTAAGTGGTCCTCTTCTAATTCTCCTCCTGTGGGGTAGTCATCGAGTGGCACCATAAGACTATCGAGGGCCTGCTGCAGAGCTTGGTGGACATCCATGATGACGTCCGGATCCAAGCCATCGTCACTTGTGCCACAGCTGCTTTAGAACGGCCCCGTGCTGCCATCAGTCAAGGGGACTCCGGTAAGAGCCACAACGGGACTGCTTGAGAATATAAGCAATCCATAGAACCACAGAAGTTTTGAACTGGCAAGGACCTTGGAGCTTATCTGAGATTATTTCACAAAATAGAAACAAAGACCCAGAGACTGGCCTGAATATACACAACTTCTCAGCAACAAAAATGAGTTTAAAATTCCTGACTTCTGATCTAGTGCTTTTTTGCACTAATTTCATCACCCTTGGATGCTTAGTAGTTCACAAGCAAGTTCACGTTGTTCTGCCTTGAGAGATCCCATTCATAATAACCAAAGAGTATATGTACATATGTATGTATATGCACACACTTTTCTCCTGACTACAATTTAGTCCTTCTTTTCACAGCATGTTGACAGTTTCAAACTCAACATGTCCCAAACTAAACTCATCATTCTTGCCATTAGACCCCTCCTCACATCCCACATAGCAACCAGCAGCCCCATAACCCAGCCAGTTTGAGTCAGGACTCTGGGAGTCAGCCTGGACCAAAATTCTTCCTCTCCCCACAATTATTGACCAATAGAATCTTTGGATTCTGCTTCATAAACATTTCTTTTATTACAAAAGAAATACAAAGTGTCATTATCAGTCAGCACAAAGGAGTTTAAAAAGAGGTTCCTTCCAACCCACCTCCTAGCCCCAGTCCCACCCCATGCCATTTACAGGGTATACAATGTTTAATTTGGCATTCTACAACTTTCTGTGCTTTTACAAACACATGCCAACATATATGTAGGTTTTTCTATTACAAAAATGAGTGTTGGATTTTACCCGCCATTTTCTGGTTTTTTTCTTCTCTAATTTGTTATAACGAATTCTAGTGTTAAAATCTTAGAATAAATCCTAATGGATCATTCTCTTATTACTTCACTGGATTTTATTTGCTCATATTTTAAAATATTTGTGAATGAAATTGGTAACTTTGTGTTTATTTACAGTATTTTTGTTAAGTGTTAGTTTTTACTAGTTTTGTAAAATGAATTAAGAACTTGGCCATTTTTCCCAATGGCTGTATAACCTTTTGAAAAAGAAATGTCAATAGCATTTTTCTTTGCTAGCAATAAGCAGTTAAAAAAGGAACATTTCCCATATATAAGAGCTAGAACTATAATCTACTGAGGAGCTGGTTTAACAAGACACAAGACTCAGATGACAGAAACTATAAAATGCTATTAAAAGGACATAAAACCCACTGACTCTTACTAACACCCAAATGCCCTCTCAGATACCACCTTTTATGTATAGCCTGGGCTGACGTTTTCTCCTTCTCTGCTGCTAGTAGCATCCTAATATTAATCTGTCCTTATATTTATCATTCTGTCATAATTATCTGTTTACTTTTCTGCTATCTCTACCAGGCAAGGAACTTCTTAGAGGTGGGGACTAATTTTATCTCTACAAAATTGTCACGTTTTTAAGGTTTCTTTTCACTTATTTCTAGTCTACTGAGTTCCAGGTATGAGCATTTAAACTCCAGCTTTTCAAATCTGTCGCTCCCCTCTGCTAGGAAATTTTCTCTCTCTCTTGACCTGATCAACTTCTATACATGCCCCTCAACTTTCAGCTAAGACGTCACCTCCTCCAAAGAGTCTTCCTTGCCCCACCCCCCTGCTATACGCTTCCACACACGTGCTCAGTCGCATTCGACTCTTTGTGACCCGGTGGACTGTAGCCCACCAGGGTCCTCTGTCCATAATATACTCATGTTTCAACATAGCAGTAATTTTAATTTTTTTAATTTAATTTTTTAATTTAATTTTTTCAACATAGCAGTAAGGGATTCTCCAGGCAAGAATACTGGAGTGGGTTGTCACTTCCTACTCCAGGGGATCTTCGCGATCCAGGGATTGAACCTGCATCTCCCACACTGGCAAGAGGATTCTTTACCACTGTAGTCCTTGGGAAGCCCATGCTTCCACACATACACATTTTTTAACTGCTTATTTTCTTGAGTATTAAATGGGGTGATATGTATTAGTGCCTGGCATACAGAAAACCTTCCATAGGTGGGAAGAGATATTACCTTATTTCCAGATCTCCACATACAAGAACACCTTTGTCTTTCCCTTTCATGTGATCCTTTTCCTGGGTGTTGAGATTTTGATTTGTCTTGTTTCCTCCCTACATCTTCCCAAAGAATATTATCTTACTCATTATTTCTTGAAATACTCAATTGACTTCCATCTGATCCCCTCAAAGGCACATATTTCATCTAGCCCTTTCTAAACATATGGCATAGTGGCTTACAGTAGTGGTAAAAAGGACAAATGAGAAATTTTATATAAAATCTTAGCTATAAGTCTAGCTCTGACATATCGTGGGAAGTCACTTATCCTCTCTGAACTTCATACTAAAAATGGGAGGATAGTTGTGGACAAAAAGTTAACACTTTCCCCTTCTACTTGAGAAATGAGCTTTAGTTAAATGCCTACCTATTGCCCCCATAACCTGGTAAGGACAGAAATTATCTTCACAGGCCACATAGCTTATGATGAAAATGAACCCTGACTGCTAAATGACATTTGGACTGGGAAGAACTACAAGTGAAACATACATGCCTGAAGGAGGTACCATCTTCCAGGCTCCCAGCAATGCTGTGACTTATCAAGCCAGGCCCTTTGAGGACCCTGGAATTGTATCTATGGAGTTGTTACATAGAAGAGATAATAACTCTGGTGGAATGTAAGACTTATGCCCAGAATCGATTCTGCTCATGAGCACTCCCCAGAGTGCTAGACAAACCATTCTCAAGAACTCTTGCCAAAAGGAACACCGATGCTTTCCTGTGGGCAAACTGTGTTCCCATCCCATTTCCTTCCAAACTGTGGCCTATGATAGTCTTATGAGGCTGTTTAGTTAAACCTAAAAGGATTCCCGAAAAACACACGTTTCAGGTGAGCTCCACAGTAATACCTGCCTTGCCTACTTCAGTGAGGGTTAGAAGACTGAATGAGATAATGACTATGAAACACTATCCAAGTGGCAAAGCATTACCTAAATATATTTGCTATTATGACTAAAATTACAAAAATTGATTTTCATCACTAAAACTCATGGTGATAGTCACCATAGCCTAGTAGGAAACATATTCATTTGGCCTGAACAGCTCTGCAAGAGACCAGGTGATAAAGATGTGAGAACAGGAATACTCAGCACAACAGTTAGCCTTAAAATCCCACCCATTGTAGGGGTTCAGCTAAATTCTAGTTAAGTAGTAGTAAGCATCTGTAACTGAGGCTGAAATGACCCCCATATGGCCACAGGGGAAATGCTGTGTTTTAGAGAAAAGCAGAGGGACTAGCTAACACCCTCTTACTGGCTCTCTTTTCATCACAGACAAGGAAACTACAAAAGCCTTATCTATTCAGGACTTGCCAGAGGTTCTACAGCCCCCACTGACGGCTGCCCTTTGTGACAAGAATGCCAATGTGCGGATGGCAGCAGCAGTATGCCAATATGCCATACAGTCACATAATCCTCTTGCCCAGGAAATCATGCAGACTGTCCTTCTGAAGGGTGAGTAACTCCTTGTTACTTCCGACCTGGAAATATGGGGTAAAGAAAGAACATCTCACCATCAGCTTTTCCTGATCCCTCCCTCTCCACCGTCATGCTCTTACTTTAGATAAGTGGATTTCTTCCTCCCAGGTACTTTACAAGACAGGTACACCGCCACGTAGTGGTACCTGGGCTAACTGTGTCATAGATGCATTTGACTAAACCATGTCCCCTTTCCTGTTAGATTTTTCAATTGAAAAGATAATGTAACAAGATTAAAGAATACGTTCTAAAAATTTAAAAACCCACTTGAACACATCATGCTTCCATTTTTGCACATTAACTTGCAGGCACTGTCCACATGCATTGTTAGTGTAATACCAGCAAAAGGTTCTGTCTGATGTTGATAGGCTCTGGTACCTAACTACTCTGAAAGATGGACTTGCTTCTTGCATGGCGGCAGGGGTGGAGGACAACTGTCTAACCAGTTTGGCCTTCTGCACAGAGACACTCAACAACTTAATTCATCTGTCTTAAGAAAGCTTCCACTCCAGACTTCTCAGTCTCTAGCAAGAGGAACTGTTCACTCAGGCCAGAAGTGACTTACTGCCCTGTTACCAAACAAAAACATTTTAGGATTTGACTTTTCAGGTTAAGATTTTCAACCTACATGTAGAACCTCAATATGATCCATTTAAATGTGATTTAAATTAGAGATTGAACATCAGACTGAGGGGGTACAGGCACTTACCTGTAAAGTGAGGCAAGTAGCAGTCTTGTGTGCCAGCCCAGATGCTGCTCTCTCTGTGGGGAGAAGAGATGGCTATTCTGGCCTTTTTCACCTCACTGTGGCAGGTAATACCGTGGACAGCTGGGCTGCAGCTCAGTGCCTGGCTCTGGAAGGTGCTGCCACTTACCCTGTGATTAAGAGGATCCTCCACCAGCTATTTCATAAAAAGAATGAGGACACCGAGCAACAGTCTTGTACGCTCCTGCGCCATCTCAGTGGAAAGACAGTATGTGTCCATTACAGGGTCAGAGAAAAAAACCAAGTTTGCGGGGAACAATTGGGTCTCTGAGGTCAGTGCATGTAGGGAACTGAAAATGCAGATGGGAACTTGCCTGGTGGTCCAGTGTTAAGACTCTGCGTTTCCACGGCAGGAAGCACTTCAGCCCCTGGTCTGGGAACTAAGAAAGATCCTGTGTGTGAAGTGCAGCAACAAAAAAAATTTTTTAAAGAAAATGTGGGTGGCTGGGTAGGATGATCTCATGCACAGGTAAAACTGGACTAAGTGTGGGTGAAGTGGGGTGTAGACAGGGAAAAGTGGCAACAGCTAGCTGATAAAGGTGAGGGAAGTAGGCTGCAGATGGTTTCTAACTCTATGCTAGAAGACTTACAACATGCAGAATTTGCTTGTGCTAGAAGTTTCCCATTGAAAAACACACAGACGTACAATTGCATTTACTTCCAGTAGAAATGTGAAACTCAGGCTGAGGCATATACAGACCATTTTAGGGGGAAAGATAGTTAAATCAAGAAGGTGCCAGGAGTTTTCTGTTCAGATTACTAATCTGTATTTTTTTCCTTGACATCAGTTGGTTTGGATGGAAGAGGGCCCCATTGTAAACCCACTCTTTGCTAGCAACAAGCATCCCATGTGTTTGTGACATTAATCATGCTGGATGCCAGGTTAGGATGTAACTTCTTTAAGGTCCCAGCATCTCTAAGAGTGACCATGGATCTCCATACAAGTCTTTTATTTCCTCAGACCTTGATACATACCATGCTTGCTGTGGAGCTGAATAGCCATCAATGGAAAGACCGCATTGTGGCCTGCCGGGCTCTCTCCCAGATCGGTGGAAATGTCAGTTTGGTAAGCCTTCTCTTTCTGTTTCCAGGACAGAAGGTCTAAACAAAACTGGGCTCGGGAGCTTTTCCACTTTTTGCTGTTATCTAGTTTCCCGTTCTTACCAAAAGCATTTGTTCCCATATTGCTGCCTCTTGGTCCTAAGCTAGAATTATCTTCACATGCCAACATATCGTTCTGTTACTCAAACCACTGCTTCTCAGCCTGGTGGGTGTCCACAAACTGTAACCTATCTACAGTGAAATAAGCAAGGAATAAAAATTTTTAAAGTTTAGAAACTTTTTATAGTGATTTGACATTGCCTCCACATCAAGGTACTTTATAAGTATCTGTCACCATAGCCCCCACTTTCAAAGAGCTGACATTAGTGTTGGAGTAACAAGATCAACACATACAAATGATTCAAGAACAAGAGATAAACGTAATGTACTCTCTTAAAACTCTTCAGAGAGACATTAGTATGGGCTGAACTTAGTAAAGTTCTGTGAAGGCGTGTGGGACAGCTGAGCAAGACTTAGAATTAAGGAAAGACTTCCAGGAATGGGAAACCCTGACCATCATCTAGGCTTTCAACTGACCTCCTTCTTGCCATTGTTTTAAAATCAACTTCAGCTGTCCAAATGGGCATTTCCCCTTCTTCCTACATGCCATGATCTTTTCCTTGTAACAGTAGGCAACTCCACAACGGCCCAGAACACTGCTGTTTTTGACCCTTGAATTTTGACATGGAAAGCACAGAACTTGGCCATTCATTATAGTCAGTATAATTCTGGACTTCCCTGGTGGCTCAGATGGTAAAGAATCTGCCTGCAATGAAGGAGACCCAGGTTCTATCCCTGGGTCATTCTAGTCTGGGTTAATTCTGCCTGGACCTTGCTGCTAAAGTCCGGGACCAGCAGCACAGGTATCACTTGGGAATTTGCTGGAAATGCAAAAATCTCACCCCGGGTCAATTCAGTCAGAATCTACATTTAACAATGTCTTTTTAACAACATCTGATTCATTTGCACATTTACCTTCTCAGCACTTGTCACTCAGGATGGCCTATTGGAAGTAAAAAGCCACGCAAGCAGGGAATGGGGTAAAGATGAGACCATCACATCAGAGTGATGAGGTTAAACGACATGTCCATCAGTTCTTTCACTTATTCAGTGAGTCTGCAGTTTCTGACCACATCTTACACGTTAGGCAGGTAGCTAGCACTGGGTATGCAAAGATAACATGTCTTCTCTTGCTAAATGTTACATGTAAACAGCTATAACAGATGTAGCTGTAAAGTATTAATGCGGACTTCCTATTGCTTACAGAAGGGAGAGGTGAGTTCCCTGAGGACAGCCTTTTGAGGTCAACCCTAAAAGAATAGGAAAACATCAGGTATCAAGGGTGGAAAGGGAGCTATTTCAAGGAGAAATATTTTAGGGCACATTACCTAATCATGAAGTCATGTTTATCCCTTTTGCTTTGAGAGATATACTAACACACAGGGTGGCCAAAGGTCCTAGCTGGTCTAGTACATAGGACTTGCCCAGGCAAATTGGGATGAGGTAGTCACCCTACTAATGTATCACCTTCAAATTTTAAGAGTCTCAAGTGCAGCTGACAATATAGTTTGGTTAGTTTAAAGCATGAGTTTCAAAAATAGGCCTGGATCTGAGTTCTGGCTCCAGGACTCACCATGTTAACCATGAGTAAGAAATCTAAGCCTCCATTTTGTCACCTGTATGTGGTAGTATCTGCCGTATGGGGTTATTTAGGAGGATTAAGTGATGGGTAAAACTGCTTATGAGTACAGTGCCAATTACAAAATGGGATTCCCAGGTGGTTCAGTGGTTAAAGAATCTGCCTGCCAATGCGGGAGACAAGGGTCCAGTCCCTGGGTCGGGAAGATCCCCTGAAGAAGGAAATGGCAACCCATGCCAGTATTCTTGCCTGGGAAATCCCCTGGACAGAGGAGCCTGGCAGGCTACGGTCCACAGAGTCTAAAAGATTCAGACCCGACTTGGCAACTGAACATACAAAACTGATGCACTGATAAATGGTAGCTAACTATTATGCCTATTTATAGGATATGAAACATAAGTTGATCCAGCTGATGTTAAGTGACTGGAATAAGAAAGTGAGACAAGCAGCTGCCCAAGCTCTGGGGCAAATGAACCTTGGAAAAGAGGTGCATGACACAATCAGGTAAGACCTCGTCAATATGGAGAAAGAAATGCTATTTGTTGAGCTGCTCAGTATGCTCGGCCTTGTACGAGATCCACTGCAGATTTTTTTTTTTAATAAAATAAAAAATTAACAGTCCCTATAGATACTAAGAATGTAGCTAAGGGAAGAACCATTAATTGAGTGCCCATTACGTGTTTAGGCACTGTTTTAGATGTCTTGAGAGTTCAAATGTATAATATGATTCTGATTATACAAGATACATGAATGCCTAGCAAGGTCAAGTTTCATGAAGGATGGATAAGACTACATAAGCAGAGAGAAGGTAAGACATTCCATACTGGAAGCCAAATACTAAAATGAGCATGACACATGTGAAGGCACGAGAAGAGAACTTGACTGAAGCAAGAGGTGTATGTTTCAAGTTTTCTTTATTCAGTCATTCAACAGGGTTTAGCATCTAGCATACGCTAGGTAATAGGGATTCGAGTAAATAAAACAGTTGAGGTCTCTTACCTGGTGAAACAAATTAATGGGGATAAGGCTAACTAGGAAAGGGTGGGAGTAGATAATGGCAAGCCTACAGAAGCTAGATTTCAGCCTGAGGGCACTGGAGGTAGGAGTAGGGGTAAAAAAAGGAATGGAAAAAGTTTGAGGAGGGAAAATAAAAGCACCTGTGCCTTACAGAATCAAGCTGAGTCAAGGAAATTTCCAGGAGCGTGTGGAAGCCCTCTACCTGATTTGTGGGCTCAAGCTTATGACTGCCAAGCTTCTCCCAAGCTTTCTGAACTGCTTCTCTGATGACTTCATGGCAGTTCGGCAGGCAGCTTGTTTGGCAGCTGGTGCCCTGCAGATCCGTGATAATATGGTGAGTCAAGGAGATATGTACTCTTCTTACCTGATTTAACCCAAGAGGACATTACTCTGTGCTTCCCTCATACACAGATCACTCACCGTTCTGTAGGGACACAGAATGAGAGATCAGAACAGGAAGGTGAGGAGATATATAGGCCACACCAACAGTTAGGACCACACATAGCTCCAAGCCAGCCTAGACTCACTCTAGAGCACACCCCTGAATCCTGTTCTCACCTCAGTTAACCAGCTTCTCATTACACGTGTGCTCATAGGCTTTGGGATCAACTCCAGTGGATGGAGTTAAAATTTCTAGCTATTAGAGGAAAACCTGACGGAGGTATTCAAAAGAAGCCTATACTGCCAGAGATCTGTGAGCTGGGAAAATCAATCTCTAGACAGGAGAGAACACTGTGTGTAAGCTAGTACTTCTGGCTCCAGCTCATTTGTCACTAGACTTGATAGATCACTTTTCCAGTTAAAGCACATTTTAGAGAAGAGCAGACCCTGTCCATTCTTGCTCTTATTCTCTCAACACTGCCTTTTATCTGTCCTAGGTCCTTGAATGCCTTCTGAATCTGACACAGGGAGATCCCTGCTGGAAAATCAAGGCCTTTGCCATTCGAGGTATTATGGCTGTGGCTCCAACTCCTCTACCTCTAATACCTTCCCATGTTTTATATAGAGGATCCCCAGAATCTCTTTAGGAAGAGGGTAGAGGGGAAGGGAGGGGATGATCACAGCTTCTCAGAAGAAATTAAAAGTCATTTCCTTCAATTTTTAGTTAACGATCCCAAGTCTAAGTCTATGTCAAACTTGTTGAAGTAGAGGACTGACAAGGCAGTCCCTGCCAACTGTTGGGTATGAGTTCCAAGTAAGTATCCACTATTGGATATACCTGCTTTCTGTAGAGGTGTCAAGCATAGAACTCTGTAAAAGTCAGACCAGATTTAAGACTGCTACAAACCTAAAATCCTGCCCTCAAATTTCCTGGAGCTTCTTTTTAGGGATCTTTTACACTGCTTCTGACAGTCTGGCAGGTCCCTAGGAGAATCAGTGCTGGGTAGAGCCATGAAGTGTAACTATTTTCTTTTCCCCTTACCTGACTAGGCTGGTCTTCTGAGTTATCTATCCCATATCTCATCCCTAGGTAAATACATTAGTGTATTCTCACATCCTAATGGATGAGGATGGTATTGAATATGCCCCTCCTGGGAATTCTCTAGAGGATTCCTAAAATACTAATACTGTTTGTCATCTAAAAGGGAAGATATCCACTGGAGAAGGGATAGGCTACCCACTCCAGTATTCCTGGGCTTCCTTTGTGGTTCAGCTGGTAAAGAATCCACCTGCAATGTGAGAAACCTGGGTTTGATCCCTGGGTTGGGACAATACCCTGGAGAAGGGAAAGGCTACCCACTCCAATATTCTGGTCTGGAGAATTCCAAGGACTATATAGTCCATGGGGTCACAAAGAGTCAGATACGACNTGACGGAGGTATTCAAAAGAAGCCTATACTGCCAGAGATCTGTGAGCTGGGAAAATCAATCTCTAGACAGGAGAGAACACTGTGTGTAAGCTAGTACTTCTGGCTCCAGCTCATTTGTCACTAGACTTGATAGATCACTTTTCCAGTTAAAGCACATTTTAGAGAAGAGCAGACCCTGTCCATTCTTGCTCTTATTCTCTCAACACTGCCTTTTATCTGTCCTAGGTCCTTGAATGCCTTCTGAATCTGACACAGGGAGATCCCTGCTGGAAAATCAAGGCCTTTGCCATTCGAGGTATTATGGCTGTGGCTCCAACTCCTCTACCTCTAATACCTTCCCATGTTTTATATAGAGGATCCCCAGAATCTCTTTAGGAAGAGGGTAGAGGGGAAGGGAGGGGATGATCACAGCTTCTCAGAAGAAATTAAAAGTCATTTCCTTCAATTTTTAGTTAACGATCCCAAGTCTAAGTCTATGTCAAACTTGTTGAAGTAGAGGACTGACAAGGCAGTCCCTGCCAACTGTTGGGTATGAGTTCCAAGTAAGTATCCACTATTGGATATACCTGCTTTCTGTAGAGGTGTCAAGCATAGAACTCTGTAAAAGTCAGACCAGATTTAAGACTGCTACAAACCTAAAATCCTGCCCTCAAATTTCCTGGAGCTTCTTTTTAGGGATCTTTTACACTGCTTCTGACAGTCTGGCAGGTCCCTAGGAGAATCAGTGCTGGGTAGAGCCATGAAGTGTAACTATTTTCTTTTCCCCTTACCTGACTAGGCTGGTCTTCTGAGTTATCTATCCCATATCTCATCCCTAGGTAAATACATTAGTGTATTCTCACATCCTAATGGATGAGGATGGTATTGAATATGCCCCTCCTGGGAATTCTCTAGAGGATTCCTAAAATACTAATACTGTTTGTCATCTAAAAGGGAAGATATCCACTGGAGAAGGGATAGGCTACCCACTCCAGTATTCCTGGGCTTCCTTTGTGGTTCAGCTGGTAAAGAATCCACCTGCAATGTGAGAAACCTGGGTTTGATCCCTGGGTTGGGACAATACCCTGGAGAAGGGAAAGGCTACCCACTCCAATATTCTGGTCTGGAGAATTCCAAGGACTATATAGTCCATGGGGTCACAAAGAGTCAGATACGACTGAGTGACTTTACTTTCACTTTTCAAAGACAATATACTTAGTTTTTGCAATATTTAATTTAGCAAGTGGTTGCCTATTCTTAGTATTTACTAGTAATGCCACTTCTGGATGCTAGGACACAGCCAACTCAGTCTTAAGTGACAGTGGGACATTCCCTCCAATCTCTGCAGCTTTGGGGCAAATTGGCTGCGTGAGTCCCCAGCTGACAGACCTCCTGCTCTGGGCTGTCCACTATGAAGAATCACCAGGTGTACGACTAGAGGCTTGCCGGAGCATCCTAGCCCTCAATCTTCAAGGAGACCGGGTCAGGGACACCTTCCTCGATGTGCTGCTCCTAGAAAACCATGAGGCGGTTCTGAAGTAAGCACTAACCTCTGGTTCTTGCCAAGACCTCTTGTACTGCCAATTCTTCCAACCTTGTTAACAGACTATGTCCCTAAGACTCTTCAGGCTGCTTAACAGCTGTAAAAACCACAGGCTTATCTGTACTTATCCATGTAGGCAACAGAAAAGCAGGACTAGATCAGATTCAAAGTGAAGCTCATGTAGTTTACGTATTTGTTAAGCATTCCAGGTGGTTTTCTAATTCAGTTAACATTTATCAAGTGCCTACTTAGTGACGACAGGCTTTGGAGTCCAAAAGAGCAGGATTTGAACCCCAGCTCAGACATTTGCTAGCTATGTGAGCTTGGGTAAGTTAATTCTCTGAGCCCATTTTTTCATGTATCAGATGCAAATGGTAGTCTACCATATGGGTATGTGGTGGTGATTAAGGAGATAACATGTTAGTACCTGTCATAAAGGTGTTCAGTAAACATTATCTATTAGTACCTTCAAATACATCATATCAAAAACTACACAACACCACTACAAGCTAAGCATCATACCAGTTTTGCAAATAAAGCTCAGCAAAACTGCACAGTTGAGACTGGAACTTAGGATTCTTGTCTGATTCCAAGTGTTGTATTTTCCACTTCCATGCTTTCAAGAATAGGAAGATTTAATCTAAGAAGTCCTTTTTATCTTTCAGAGAAATTCACCATGCAATGAAGATACTCAACTTAGAAAATGAAGGAAACCAAGAAATGCTTCAGGAGATCAGGAACAGGGTAGATAAGTATAAGCTGTTTTCAAGAAAAATTCAGGGTTCTCAAGAGTTCCTCCCTGGTGGCTCAATGGTAAACAATCTGCTTGCCAAAGCGGGAGATGCAGGTTCCATCTCTGAGTAGGAGAGATTCCCTGAAGAAGGAAATGGCAACCCACTCCAGTATTCTTGCCTGAGAAAAGTCCATGGGCCAAGGAGCCTGGCAGGCTACAGTCCATGGGATCGCAAAAGAATCAAGACTTAGCCACTAAACAAGAGTTTCTCAGACTCTCTTCCCTGCCCCTTCCCCAAGCTTGTAGATACATTTTCAATATTTCTAACTGTAGAAATATTTTCTACAGTCCCACAGAAAACAGTATCACTTGAAGATACAAAACACATCTGTGCAAGACAGGATTATAAAATCCTAATAATAAAACGACAAACAGCAGAAGTCCTATTAATCCCATCAGGTAGCCATTGAGATCAGTTTGTTGTTTCTGAAATACTGTTTCCTTCCTTCCTGTGTTCTCCCCACCATTCTCTAAACCCAAGTTCCTTCTTTTTTGCAGATGGGTATAAAGAAGGAATGAGGGATTGGAGCTGGCCCCCTAGATTTTCTTTTTCCTTCTTAATTCCTAATCAGGGCTCTTTCCCCAAAAGAACACTAGCTAACAGGTGGTTCTAGTTTTTCAATGCTGCTGGCAGAGATGAGTAGAGGGGAAAAATACTTTTAAAAAGGCAAAAGATTCTAATTCATAAAACCAATTTCACATCAGGCATTTCTTAGCAGATTCATCATGCCCAAAAGCTAAAGTAAATTTTTCATTAACAGGTGGTTTTTTCCATTAACAGGTGTAAAAATGTCCAACCAACATCACAAGTGAACAATGTTCTCAGGCATTTTATGTACCACCTAATATTAATAAGCATAATGCAATATGTTACTTCATTTATACTTTTTGATTATCTGCAGCCTGATATAGTTTTTTTTAATCATCTGTTCTGTTTCAGATTCAAACACTAAGCCAAAAGGAACTGTTGATACAGAAAGTATTCAAGATTGAGGCAGCCGTAAGAAAAGTGAGAGAGGAAGCAAAACGTGTTTATGTGCAACCCAAAGAAGGGCAAACACCACTGAAGCTCCATACTTTTCTCCAAGAAAGTTTTCAGGGTAGGTTTTCTAGGAATGAGTCCTATGCCTTGATTCCCTTAACAAGCCTTTTCAGTACTGGAGGTCTGGGGACTTAGTTGTGAGCCCTGTAGGATGAGAGCCAGGAAAGGATACTTCTCTTTCTTCTTGGCCACCATCTCAGTCTGTTATCTTTTCCTTGCCCCTTGGGTTTTGATTTTGCTATCTGGTCCCTTTACAGAATGAATGATGTAGCTCTAACTGAACCAATTTGAAAGTGAGGTTAAAAAAAAAAGGACACCTTAGAAAAACAAAAAAACCTGCTGTATGTCTGGCTAAGCACTCGGAAAAAGCCTTGACGCTTAACCTTGAATAGGCTGCGATGTACTCTCATGTACATCTAGGCTTTTGCAACTTAAAAAAAAGACTTCATCAAGTTCTCAACTTTATATAACTGAAGCTTAGCACTCATGGCAAAATGATCTTAAAAGTTCCAGATACAACCTAAAATGATGAGGTGGAGACATCAAGCTGTACCAAAACATACTTATAAAATCAAGTGCGCCCAGGCATAGCAGCAGCAGCCTCAGGTCATTCAGCCAGCTAGCTGCCCACCAGCCACCACCCCAAACCCAGGTTTTCTGGTTCCAAGTCCAGTGCTCCCTCTGGTACACCAGACTCTCTTCCACCAACCATGAGAATATTCATTTGCTGGATTTGAGGAAGTTTCTTTCAACTACCAGAAAAAAATAAGAGAGTAGAAAGTAACTTGAACACCAGCGTTCCCTCATGGCCAACCTGCTACAAGCTGGCTGACTGTGGCCTATGACAGCACAGCTAATGACATGCTGCCTATTTTAGCAGCAGCGCCAGCCACTGATGCAAGCAAGCACTGAGCAAAAACATAAGACCCTTTAAAGAACATAATATACTCATAACTTTTCTAATAGGATTGTGTTTGGAGTTCAAGGAGCGTGATTAAAATGAATCAGTTACCCTTAGGATTGCAAAATTGGCCCCAATCCTATATCCACCCCAAGTTATCTTGCGCCTCAGCCATTGCAGTTTTCCCATACCTACCCTCCTCCTCCCACATTTCTTCAGACCATGCCACACAATAATCTAGCCTCAGAAAAGGAAAACTCTTTGGCACTTTAATAACTTTTCTAACATTCCCACAAACTCACAGTAACAAACAGGAAACTGACCCCAACCCTGCCCACAAACTGATGAAAGAGAACTCAAATGAAGGATGCAAATTCCAAGTAAAAACTTCTGATGTCTCATGCAGAATAACACAGCAAATGCCATACAGTACTCTGAAGCCTGAGGGTGATGATGAAGTTGGTCTCTCAAACGATCAGGAATCAAGTTACTCCTGCAGAAAACGCTCCTTTTTCCATCTCCAACTCCTGCTTTTACTTCTGTGCCTAGGTAGCCAGAAGGAGCCAGAGGAGCCAGAGGAGGTGGCTCCTAGAAGACGGTCTGAGTTCTGTGACACTGAGGCAGTCATAAAGGTAAATATAAACACACTGATGGGTATCAAGAAATTTTCTCCCTCAAAAGGTGGTGGGAAAGAACCACTACTGTCTTATTTCTGGCATTTAGTGAGTAACTAGCTCAGGTTAGAGGCATCTTGGTGAGCAGTAGCCCCTTATCATATAACATGGTTGCCAAGGAAAGCTGGTCCTCCACAGTGTCACAGGGCAAGTCCCCTACTCGCACAAACTCTGGGTAGGAGCGAAGCAAGAGTTCCATGGCATCAGCTTGCTGGGGGTATATCTCCAAGCACTTGGGCTCTTCCAGGTGATAAACTCTGGAGTTCTCCACTGTGTAATAAAGAAACAAATGGCCCCCCTCACCCACCAGCCGAGCTATACCATCCTGAAGCATGTGCACTTCTGTTTCTGTTGTCAACTGGGCTCCCACGTTTACAGGTTCTCCAGCCTCCCAGCGAATTGGGAGCCCGTAAACGCTTAGTGCCCTCTCCCTGTCAGTCAACACAGGGGGCAGAGAATCGTGGATGAAGTCTTTGGCTCGCTGGTCAGCCACAGCATCAACTGGGGCAAAGTGTCCCAAGCGGGCAACGAGGACCCGCACCTTCTCCATGAAAGCGGTTCTTCGCGGATCCTTAGAATCCGAATGCTGGGCCCCCATGTAATCCATAAAGTCTCGGGGCAGCCCCCTACGAAATTCCACATTTTCCTCCATTGCGGCCTGCACTGCCAGGGGCAGTACAGCCTCCAGGAAGTCGCCCCAAGTATTGCGCTGGAATGTGGACAAGGTCAAGTGCAGAGAGTGCACCCCATCCTGGCATTCAGCTTGGTGAATGAAGCCTCGGGGGAAATAGAGCAAATCTCCAGGTTCCAGCACCGTCTGCAGCACCGGCTCTCCGAGGTCGTCCTGGCTGAAGTTGGGGCTGGACGTCAGGGCCAGTTCCTCGGTCGGCACCCGCGGTCTGTAGACCCGCCAGAGTTTCCTACCTTCCAGCTGCAGCACGAAAGCCTCGATGTCGTCATAGTGGGGGGCAAAGCCCTGCGAGTTGGGGGGTGTAAGGTAAACGTTGGAGCCTGCCATGCTTCCGAACTGCTCCTGGAGCACGGCCAAAAACTGCCACACGGTGGTGGAGAAAGCCTGCGGACAGAGGAGGCGCAGGGAGCAGCCGGCCCGGTACAAGGACCACGCGGCGGCGGGCAGGGCGCGGCCGGGAGGGTTCAAGGTCTCGCGCCGCCCATTGATGTAGCGCGCGGCGTCCAGGTGCTGCCCGAATTGCACCTCCTCGTTGCGCAGTATGGAGTCGAGGTCGGCGGTAGAGAAAAGACCCTGGTAGTAGCTGTGGTCCTGCCGCCGCACCAGCACTGCCTCGCGCTCCCACAGGCGCCGGTAGAAATGGTCCGGGGGCATGGGCGCGATGAGCCACTCGAAGAGGCGCGCCGCCCGTCGCCGGCTGCTAGGGATGCGGTTCAACTCAGCCAAGATGCGCTGCAGCGGGGAGTCCCAGGGTAGCTCCTCGCCCGTGCTTTCCCCCTGCGGCCCCGACAGCGTGGCAGGAGCCACGGACGGCGGGACGGCCGCTGTGTGCTGGGCAGAGCACAGCAGGGCCGAGGTCTCCACCAGACGCGCGGACGGCCCCGAGGCCGGCACCAAGCGCGCGGGCAGCGCAGACGCCTCCACCAGGCGCACCGGCGGGGTGTGCGCTTCCACCAAACGTGCCGCCGGGGTCTGTGCCTCCACCAAGGCGCGGGGAGTCTGCAGGGAGCGGGACGCGGGCGAAGCCTCCAGCAGCTCGGCGGGCCCTAGCTGGCCGTGCGGCTCCCGCCCGGTCGCATCCGAGAGGGCCGCCGCCCCTCCCGCCAGCGGGTCCTCGGGTTCACCGACCGTCGACTCCACCCTTGAGTCCTCCAAGCCCTCGCTCTGCAGCGTCTGGGCCCTGAGCGCGGCCATTCGGGACGAGACACTTCTCCTCAGCTGCCGTCGGATCTTCCTGGGCCTCAGGGGCAGGGCTAGGACCGACCCGCTGTGCGGCTGTTGCTGGCGCCGGCGCCTCAACCGCCCGCGTCTCAGCAGCCCGGCGCTAGCCCTGAGCCCGTCCATGGCCCGAGCCTCCCGCTAGCCCAGCGGGAGACGGCCGGAAGCCGGCTCACGCACGCGGCGGCCGCAGTGTACTCTGGGAAGGGGGCGGCCTCCAGCTGCCTTCAGGTTGTCCACGCCCACCATTCTTCCTCCGGCGATTGCCGCTTCCCCAGTTAGAAAAGGTTAAATTCTCGGCTTCTCCTAGAGCCGCAGAGTCTCGGCCAAGTTGACATGGGTTCCATGTTTAAAGGGCAAGTTAAAAATCACATTGTCAGGAACTCCAGGAAAAAGTTGCGACTTAACTCTTCTTTCCTTCCTGCGTCTGCAGATTGCGGTGTTCACGGGCTTGTGCCCGTTTCCGAATAACACGTTGCCCAGCAGCTTTGCATGAGAAAGCTGACAATTCTGGGTTTCAAGGAATGCACTCAGGCAAAGTTCTAAGTTCAAACTTTTGGTCCATCTGGTCCTCTTTACAGATATTGATTGAAGCCCTAAATTCCGCCGCCTAACTTCCTTTGTCCTCTCTCCATTACAAATTTTCAGTCATAGCCCTCTCTCCCTGAAGAAAAAAAAAAAAAAATCCGTGGACTTTTCTACTTGTATTTCTTTTTTAATATAACAAATGTTTACTACCTACTAAGTGACAGACATCGCGACAGCATGGGGTAATCACAAGCAAAACAATGAAACATTATTACCTGCCCTCTTGGGACTTATTTCCCAGGACACAATCAACATGCGAGATAACGCACAATTCTTTTTCTTCCCTTCATCTTTACGAGTTTGATCCAGCTCAAACTTCAAGATCATCAAGGCTACTTCTTAATTAAACTGAATGGAATGTTTTCTGACTTAATTCCATATTCAGTAAACATGCTGACCTTACCTGCCCAGGGCTTCTCATGCTCAGCTGGTAAAGAATCGGCCTGCAATGCAGGAGACCTGGGTTTGATCCCTAGATTGGGAAGATCCCCTGGAGAAGGGAACAGCTACCCACTCCAGTATTCTGACCTGGAGAATTCCATTGACTGTATAGCCCATGAGGTCGCAGAGAGTCAGACAAGACTGAGTAATAATCATTGTCGTTGTTACCTGCCCAACCCCGCAACTCCCCCCAACCCCCCACTGTCCTGGTCTATGTGGCAGGTTGAAAAAAAGAATTTCCAGACACGAGGCAGAAGGAGAGGAGAATAAAGTTTGTTAGAGTGGGACAAGCTGTTCGAACCGTGGGCCAGCTTAAGGGAGAGCCGAACGTTTTTGCTGGCTAGCAGCCAATTTTTATAGCTTCAAGACAGAAAATTCCTACTGGAATGGTGGCATTAGGTGATTGGTTAGGATGGATAGTAAGGTCGGTATTTTATATAATACGAAGTCTGGGAACTGACTAGTTTTGATCCAGAAGCTCATGGCAACAGTTGCTATGGGGCTTGGTCAGGTTCAGAGATTTTTTNAGAAGGAGAGGAGAATAAAGTTTGTTAGAGTGGGACAAGCTGTTCGAACCGTGGGCCAGCTTAAGGGAGAGCCGAACGTTTTTGCTGGCTAGCAGCCAATTTTTATAGCTTCAAGACAGAAAATTCCTACTGGAATGGTGGCATTAGGTGATTGGTTAGGATGGATAGTAAGGTCGGTATTTTATATAATACGAAGTCTGGGAACTGACTAGTTTTGATCCAGAAGCTCATGGCAACAGTTGCTATGGGGCTTGGTCAGGTTCA
Source organism: Neotragus pygmaeus (assembly GCA_006410875.1). NCBI lineage: Eukaryota > Metazoa > Chordata > Mammalia > Artiodactyla > Bovidae > Neotragus > Neotragus pygmaeus. The sequence goes on from SJYV01003245.1 coordinate 37,445, forward strand.
GAGATTTTTTAAGCCTGTGAACTTTGTACAGGGCTCCACACCTGTGACCTTGCTGTTGGGCTCCACATCCACCCCAGTAGGAAGACACAGGATTTCCTTTGGATGACCATTCTTTGTCTTACACTCAGTTGCTATGGATCAGGTGGGGCTCCACTTGGGCTCCAGTGCTGCAGAGCGCAGTGAATGCTCCAGACTGTGGAAGGCCTGGAACATCACTGGAATCCAGTATCCTAAGGCCACATTGATTGTCTTGTGCTTAACCACGTGACCTAAATTTCTCCATTCCAAGTGAATCAAAGGAGCTTTGCTCTACAGACAGGCTGCCAGAGATTCTGGAGTCCACATGCAGAGGTGAGCAATATCCTCATCAGTTTTGGTGGCAGTTGAGCATCCATCCAAGAAAATTCCTGTGTCCCCAGACTGCTGTGGGAGACCAACTTTTGAGTTCTGTGTTTTAGCTCCAAGCTGCCCCTGGTGTTTAAGAAGAACTGTAAGCTGCACCTTGGGCCAGGGTCTCTTATCAATCACCTGCCCTTAGCCCAGCTCTCATGGGTGGGAGGGGTGGAGAGGGAGCCGAACTGAGATTCATGAAGGGAATCGGGGCTATTCTCATATTCTTGATATCTGCCCTTCCCACCCCCTCTGGAATTCTGTTTTATTAGCTTCAATTTCTCTCTCCAGAATCTTTAATCGCACCTCCTCTGAACCTTAAATCAACTTCTTAAATCTGGGCCTCTCATTTTGTTGGGGCCAGTGTGAGGAAAGCAGGAGAGACTCCATCTTGAAGCCTGTCATCCATCTTAAAGACAGGGTGTGAACTGGGCCTGAACCCTGCCCAAGAGTGAGGAAACCATTGCTAGTGAAAACCATTGCTAGGGAAGAGACTTCCCTCCCTACAGAAGACAAACGGAGATTGTAGTTGAAGTTGGGCTGCCCCTGTTAGATTAAGCATGGAGACATCTCCCCTTCAAGTATAATCATTGGGAGCCAGTTCAGTCAATTCAGTTGCTCAGTCGTGTCTGACTGTTTGTGACCTCCTGGACTGCAGCAAGCCAGGCCTTCCTGTCCATCACCAACTCCCAGAGTTCACTCAAACTCACGTGCATTGAGTTTACACCCTTGCAAGCAGTTATGAATGTTAGACTTACATCAATTACTCTCTCAGATCTCAGTAATCTCATCTGTAAAGTGGGAATAGTCATTGAATATACTTCTTCATAGTGTTGTGAGGATAAAATAATGGATGCAAGGCGCTTAGTGCAGGATCTGGTAAAGGTCTACACACTTTAAAAATTGTAGCTATAATTTATTATTATGAAGCAAAGCCATGGATGATGGCTTTGGTGCCTCTGGCCCAGTTCAGAGGAACTAGGAGTGCAGGAGGCAGAGAAGTGCTTTAGTTGGGCAGGATGACAGCATGAAATGGGGATATTATTCATGCACATGCCCTGTGAAAGTTTAAGTGGGTCAATGGGACCATATCAGACAAGGCCATTGTGTGAGATATCGCTCTGCAGTTACCTGGCCAAGAGCCAAAGGCCAAAATAAGGGTTGAAACCAACTGATGTTCTCCGGGAAAGTCCTGTGCCCTAATCTAGGGCTGCAGTGTCTGAGGGAAGGGCCAGAAGAGGGGGAGCCCTCTTCCTAATTAACAAACAGGCTGTGTGTGCTCACCTGATAACAAGATTCTCTGGGGAAATACTGCAATGGGCAAGTTAAGGCTGTCACTGGGAGCTTTGTTTTTTCAAAGAGAGCAGTTTTCAAAATAAAGTGGGTCCATTCTGTAGTGAACTTGGGGGATGAGCTATGCTTCTTGGCTGGCAAAACTGGGGAATACTGTGCTTAGCTGGAGGAGGGCCGTAGATTTGTCTTTACCACATCCTGTACAAGTATCTTCTACTCTAAGCCTTTCCTGTGACCTCAACCTCTTCTTTTTTCAACATTTTTGTGATTTCCTCAAATAAAGAATGTTTTTTCTAGCTGTCTTCTAAGTTTCCCTTGCAACTGGGAGGCACCTTTTTGGGACTGGCTTACCTTTAATTTCATCTTTNCTTTCCTGTGACCTCAACCTCTTCTTTTTTCAACATTTTTGTGATTTCCTCAAATAAAGAATGTTTTTTCTAGCTGTCTTCTAAGTTTCCCTTGCAACTGGGAGGCACCTTTTTGGGACTGGCTTACCTTTAATTTCATCTTTTCCAATGGATCTACTTAGTTCAACAAAAGTAGCTATTAATAACCATTTTCTTGGACTTCCCTGGTGGTCCGGCAGTGGAGAGTCCATTCTTCCAATGCAGAGGGTGCAGGTTTGACCCCAGATTGGAGAACTATGGTTCCACGTGTCACAGGCATGGCCAAAAGTTTTTTAAAAAATAAAACAATTTCTAGAAATATAATTTACTGACAGGAATAACTTCTCAATATATCATTGAATAAGGAAAAAGAAACAGACAAAATAAGTGATACAGTAGGTTCCCATTCAGGATATATATGTGTGTGTGTGCGTGTGTGTGTGTGGTGTATGTGTATTTCTATCTGTACGTCTGCCCATATATATATACACTAGTGAAAAAAGTTTGGGAGTCCTTATGCCACAATATTTAACAGTGATTGCCTTTGGATGGTGGGATTTCAGGTGATTTTTATTTTCTTCTTTTTNTCTTTGCATTGATCGCTAAGGAAGGCTTTCTTATCTCTCCTTGCTATTCTTTGGAACTCTGCATTCAGAAGCTTACAGAATACCCGAAAAATAAGTCCTATAAAATGTTCTCTGCATTCTTACTAAAACACACATGTAAGGGAGACAAGCAGAACTTGTGTCGTTTTTTCTTTGGAAAATAAAGGTGGTTGTTAATTTGTATTGGGGGTGGTTGCTTTGCAATGTTGTGCTAGTTTCTGCTGCACAGCCAAACGAGTCAGCTGCGTGTGTGTGCGTGTGTGCGCATGTGTGCACATGTGCTGTGCAACTCCATGGACTGTACTCACCAGGCTCCTCTGTCCATGGGATTCTCCAGGCAAGAATACTGGAGTGGGTAGCCTTTCCCTCCTCCAGGGGATCTTTCCAACCCAGGTTTCCCACATTGTGGGCGGATTCTTTACTGTCTCAACCACCAGAGAAGCCCATGTTTATATCTCTCCCCTCTTTTCTGGATTTCCTTCCATCTGGGAAAGAAATCAAAGGAACTCTGCCCTCAGAACTCTGCTCACCACAGAGCCGAGTTCCCTGTGCTGTACAGCAGGTTTCCATTAGCTACCTATTTTATACATGGTATCAATAGAGTAAGAGAATCCCTATTGTTTAATCCAGTCTATTCCTCCCCATTTTTACACGGAACTCATTGTGTACTGATCTATTACTAATAGATTGTTTCTTTTATTCTTTAGATAAGACCATGCTATTTCTAAATCTTGCCTAATTCTATTACTAATAGATTGTTTCTTTTATTCTTTAGATAAGACCATGCTACTTCTCAATCTTGCCTAATACATCATAATAAAGTAACACCCCATTTATAAGCCAGGTTTTGTTTTTTTTCACTAGCCTCTTTGCCTCCTTTCTCATTCCATTTTTGGGTGACACCAGCTGCCGCATCTTTCGCCTGGGAAGAGACAGAACCAAATAAGGGAGGGGGGGGGGCGTTGGGATTAAAGAGATGTGGGACAAGGCAGGGAGCAAGAGATGCCTGGCTCCCTTCCACCCTGCATGGAAAACTGAGGAAGAGGAGCGCATACATAATGCAGATCCATGCTCACAAGCTGGAACTGTGGTCAAATTCTACACTGAAAACATTAAAAAGATCAAACATAAAATTCTTTACTTGGATGCAAAAGTCCCCAAGCCAGGTATACAGCATAAGGACTGAAAGAACTAGCAAGCAGCCCTATGTTAATTTCTTTTTTTTTTTAATTGTATCATTGACCAGATACTCATTGGAAGTAAACAGTGGATTACCGCTGAGAAAAGAAAAAATGCTACTGTGGTCTTAGACAGAATCTGGGGAGGAAGAAAGTATGTCCCAGCTAGGTCCAGGGTGTATCATGTCAACTGCATCTCAATCTGGACACAGTGTTTTAAGAGTCGCTTGAACATATTTAAAGAGCAGTACAAAGGGCGGGGAGAACCATAACTATTTTATGAGCAGGAGTGGAAGAAACATAAAGAGAGCTGAACTCCTGTGCATAAATTATAAGGTGCTGTTGGAGATCTGGTCGGCCCAGAGTAATAATGATTTCTTATACTGGTATTACAGAGAGCCACCGATCCATCTTTCTAAAGTGCAAAATAAATGCTCAGGATGCACTCATCATTAAATGGATCAAGTGCCTCAGAATAAAGAAAAGCAAATAATTGACTTTAAAAGGCTACATGTACAAAGGGGGTCGCATGACAGGATTTGGGGGCTGATGGATCGCTCTGGGTCTTGGCAGTGGAAGTGGTTTTGAGACTCTACAAGTGTCAAAATTCGCAAGTCTGTCCACCCAAAACAGCTCCCGGTTCCAGCGTCGCCTTCTCCACCGTCAGGCTCTCAGGCGCAAAGAGCCGCCAAGTGACTCGGTTCGGTTCGGTTCCGCGCGTTCACCTGACCGCTGACCTGCGCGGCTGGCAGCGACCTGGTGCGTCCCGTGCTCACGCCGCGTCTCCGTCCGCTCGCCCCCGCCTCACGCGCACTCACCGACGGCCACTCGGTGCCCGGGCAGCGCTTCGTACCCAGGAAGCAGGGGACCAGCTGGTCCGGTTTATCTGACTGTCCTGGTTTTCAACCTTCTTTAAACCACAAGAATCTAATGTCCCCGGACAGCCTTGGGAAGGCAGGGATGGCTTATCCCGCTACTGGTGGACGCTGTCGATCCGATTACCAGTAACCCCGGCAGCTGCGGGAGCAAGCCTTTGAAACAGAGGTCTCCTCACGGAAATCCAACATAGTGTAGTTGAGCATTTCGGTCACAAGGTGGCGCTATTAACACACCAACTGTGATTAAGTCAACCACGCGATACTCAAAACTGTTGAGGTATTCAGCTATCTTCATAGAGTACTATTAGAGTCTTCTTTAAGACTGAAGTATAGAATTATATCCCTTTGAGGAACTTTTAATTCCAGTGCCTATTTCTGCCAATTATTAAATTTTTCCATATAGGAANTTCTAGTTGTTTCTGCATTCTGACTATATTCCTTCCTTGGATATTGAGTTCTATGTGCTTATGTCCTACAGCTTGAAATATTCTTTTTCTTTTATCAGTCCTCATCTTAACAGTACTGAAAGTTTGTCAGTTACATTGTAATCCTAGGATTTGGGGATTTGAGAGCAGAGTTCCTGTTGGTCTTACCCATGCTTCTTGTGATACTATAGACTTAGCTTACCCCCTAAAGCATGTCTAGCAGTCACATGCCCATTCTTGAGATTTTTTTGGTTTACAAGCAGCTCTAGCTTTATTAAGTAATCTTTCTGCATGAGTAAGACAACCTTTGTCCACTTAGTGCAATAGCAGAAAAATAATATCTGTTTCTGTGATGATTGTGACCTGGGATTGTTGCTGCTTAGGTCATTCAGGGCAAGGAAAGCACTTGTTGAAGGTTTTGGGTTAAAGTCCTGTTATGAGTCTAGTCAGCCTGTTAGCGTTGGAGATGCCAGGAAGGAGAATATGCTTTCATTTAAGAACTCAATGACTAACATAACCCTTTGGAATGGAGGTAAGGGGGCAGGAGTATTTACAGTAAAGTATACAAAGGAATGAATAGAGAAGTAGAATACCAGGGTCACAGACCAGCCAAATAGGATGAAAAAGGGTCTGGTTTGACCACTTCCTTTAAAAAGTGTGTGTGGGGGGTGCTAAATGGTAGGTGGAGAACCACAATTGGTGTGTTCATTTTGGAATCTCTATAAATATTCTTTGATATGTCAAAGTTTCCAAGTAGCCTTATGCACATGTAAAAAAGAACAGGAGAAAGAAGCTTAGGAGAGTCACAGGGAGGGCGAAGAGTTACCACATCATAGCCTATGCATGCCTCCAGGCAAGTTAGGTCTGGCCAGGATCTGTTTGCCCAGAAAACTTACTGGGGCTTGGTTGGAAATTTGTAACACTCCAATGATGAAATTTTTGGTTGGATTCCTTGTGGACCTCAACAATGAACTTGTTCTCAATTGAAGTTCTTAGAAAACAGATCTCCAGGGACTGCTCCACCCAAGATGAAAATACTGTGGCCTCTGATTCCAATACAGGAGCTCAAAGATGAGCTGGCTCCTCTATGAATCAACACTCAAAATAATAATAGCTTTTCCTGCCATTTCTTTTCATCTAGAGATTTCAAAGCATCTCATAAATATGTGCCCATTCCATGGTTAACTGATTAAGCCACATCTCTGACAGTCATCTTTCGCGTGGGCTCTTTCCATCAGCTGATGGCTGAGCTGGAAATAGAGTGTGGGCCTCCTGATTCAAGGTCTCACGCTCAACACTCACTCCCTGTCTTCACTACCCAGCCTGCAGCTGTCTGTGGTGCTCCCTTGGGGCACAGTTCTTCGTAGGGGCTGGAGTGTCGAATCTGCTCTCATCACCACCCGCTGACTGCATTTCTGGTTCCCTGTGTCCTGGCAACTGGGCTGTGCCTCGGTTATTTGGAATGTGAGAATTGTTGAAGAATCTCTAGGGATTCTTCATGTCTTATAATCCTCCATCCCAATTCACAGCTCCCTGACAATCTCAGGCTCATCAGAGTGTTGTGTCCTATGGTATTCTTCCCCCCTCTGTCTTCATCCTCACTTCCCCTCTGCAAAATAAGAGGAAGCCACAGACCAAGAGCTTTTGAGGTAGGAAGGAATGAGAAGGAAAAGTCTTGTCTTTCTCTTCAGCTTGTCCTCTTTGTTCCCAAGGAGGAGGCCAAGGCCATGAACCTTGACCCACAATGGGAAGATTAGCAGGATGCATCCATGTTCCCATCACTCACCCTGAGGGAGCTGACTTTTTAATTTTTTTTTATCTGGAGCAGGGATGACTCAGTGCAGACCTTTGATGGGGAAATCCATCTCAGAACCTGAGAGGGAAGTAGCAGAGGGCCACTACTGGCCCAGCATTTTCATTTAATTTTCATACCAGAATGGTTTCACTCAATCAGAGGAAACTGAGTTCTCCCTCTCCCTACTGTTGGCAACTGAAGGAATGACTCTGTCTCTCTGTGGGGGTCCAACGGAGACAGGAAATGAGATTTCAGATTCATAATGCAGGGAAGGCCCTGTACACACTGGTGGAATGTTTTATCTAGTCATATACCACCGCTGTGCTTTTACCTATGAATTACTACTAACGACTAGTGATTATTACATGATAATTAGCACATGCTTTTTCTTTTTTACAACTCCCATAGCACCACCCCAAAATAAATGATGGTGTAGGGAAGGAAGGCAGCTCCTAGAGACAACTCCTGACTCATTCATTCACTGAACATTTAGTGAACTACTTTGGCCCTGTGCTAGGAACTGTGAGCAGGAGGGATGGGTTCCTGATATCACAGTGCTATAGGAGGATGTGCTCCACGCAAATTTACTCATGGGATGTGTGTATCCAAAACGGAAGTGCAATATATATAAGAGCCCAACCCAGTGGTGCCTGGGAGAGGAGAGGTCAGCAGGCCCCGCTGTAGAAATCACTTTGAAAGTGAGATCTGTAGAATGCGTAGGAGCCAGTAAAGGGAACCTAACTCAGGGTGCGTGTACACTCAGTGTGCATGCTCAGTCATGCCCGACTCTTCATGACCCCATGGACTGTAGCATGCCAGGCTTCCCTGTATATCACCATCTCCTGGAGCTTGCTCAAACTGATGTCCTTCAAGTTGATGCCATCCAGCCATCTCATCCTACTTAGAGTAAACCTATACGATTGGTATAATTTCCCCTGTACATAATATTAACCCTCCAAAGTAAATCCCAGTTTCCCTCAAATACAGTGCCTCTGATTCTGTTCCTGTGATGCTTACCCTGGGAAAGTGTGAAATTCTACACAAGTGGAAGATGTAATTATTGTTACACTAGAGAGTATTTCAGGGAGGAGGATGGCATGAGGGAAACGGGTGTGAAAATCAGGTTCTTTATTTCCACAGCCCAGGCTGCACTCTCTGGGCCCTGCAGATGATCTGGGTCTGACTCAGGAAATAGGCTTGTCTGCCTTCCCTTGAGCAATAACATCCTTTCCTATCAACTGCTGCTCTAAGAAGACACTGATGTCCTTTTGCAGGAAACTAACAGGAAAAGAAAGAAAGCCTACTACTAAATACACTTCCTGAGGGCAAAATGAAATGGCTGCTGCTCTGGCTGCCTGCAGGAAAAGGCTGAATAAATAAACACACCATCCCTATTGTGTAGGCAGGTTTCCTGGGGGCAAGTCTGCATCTTCTCAGCCCTTCTTTCCCTTCTAAAATTGGCCATCCTGCAGAACAGCAGACAGAGATCTTCTCTGGCTACTGAGAAGTGTTGAAACTTACAATTCTCCTCTTTCTCAAACCCAGAGGAAAAATAAGAGAAGAGGAGACAAGTGACAGGAAGAGGAACTTGATGTTGCTACATACCTCTCCTTTAACCTCACAGATCTTTCCCCACAATTTCTGCTTTGAGCTCTTCTGTGCACAAATCTGGAAACACCTAGGAACATGCCCAGAGAAGCAGAGGCCAGGGTTGTGGCATCTCAGAAAATCAAGGGGCCTGTTTATAAATCCAAGCTGCACAGGTGTCTTGATTTGGAGGCAGAAGTGTAACTGTTATTATCTGAGAGTATTTATTGAGCACTAATGGTCTAGCACCACAGAAGAAACTGCTTAAGACATTGACTTTGGATCAGAAAACAGCTCCAGCTGAAAAGATCCTAAGGCATTTCCTTGTGAGGATAGTTTTTTCTTCTGCCTGGAACACTGACAAAAGGAAAGAACCTGTACAAATGTAAAGAGAGTGGAGGGAGGCAGGGGGAGAGAATATTTGAGTAGATGCTCCTGGCCTGAAAAGATGAGATGAGGTGAGCCAAGCATTTGGACCTTTGTGTTTCTACAATGTTTTTGGTTTAAAGATCATTTATGCTTTAGGAGTTCTCACCCTGCCCACCCCCCACTACCCCCACCACATTTTTCTTATAATATAATCATGTGTGAGCCCTGAGAAATGACTCAAAGTCAAAATAATGGGGTTTCTTTGATAATAGTTCCTCATTTTCTCTGGCTACAGGCCAGTCCTCAATATCCTCCTTCTTTATAAGGAAGCCACTCAACCCAGCCCTGCTGGTCACTCTAACCTCATAGTGATCATTTGTTCACATTGTAAACTGGGCTTTCTACTTCCAGCTTTCTAATTGCAAAATTGCTCTCTCTTCAGCCTCTTGCTTCTGAATGCTCCCAGTCCAGGGATGCAGTCTGCCCCTTGGGTGCCCTCATGCCATCCACAGAGCCTGTTAGGATCCCTCTTTCTCTCATCCTGTTAAGGATTGAAAGCCGACTGCAAAGTGACCAGTGAAAGGGGTAAAGGTCACACAGCCATGTCCTTGCTCATCCTGGGTATACCCCCTCTCTCTGGAACTTTAATGGAGTCAGGTTCAGACTTCTGAAAATTGGAGGTGCTGCCATAATTACCTGATCTTGCTGGTTTTGAGCATGCCTTGCTTAATATAAGGCAGGCAGGAAATTAGACTGGATCATGGCTTTGTTGCTTATATTTTCTGAGCCCCAAATCTGGAATTGTGGTCTGGCAAGTATAGGGTACACATGGAAAAATGAGACAAAATATTTGAAAATAAGGCCATTCTGGACATTGCATATCTGTCTAGTAGCTTGGCAAGGGAACCAGATATCATACATTCATGTAATGATAAAAATTAACATTAATAATAATTAATGAGAATTTACCATGGATCAGGTCCTTCCTGAACCTTGTAGATTATCTCATTTATTGCTCATAAAAGTTTCCTCCAAGTAGCTAGAAGGGATAGAAAACCAATCATTATATACTCAATAATAAAATTAAAAGAATAGTATTGTATACACTAGGTACATAATATATGCCAGGCTCTGAATTGAACACATTCTCTGCTTTAACCTTTAAACAAAACCTGTAAGTAAGTATTATTATTATTATCATATGGTAGGCTGCTTCTAGAGAAGGCAATGGCAACCCACTCCAGTACTCTTGCCTGGAATATCCCATGGGTAGAGGAACCTGGTAGGCTGCAGTCCATGGGGTCGTGAAAAGTCGGACACGACTGAGTGACTTCACTTTCACTTTTCACTTTCATGCATTGGAGAAGGCAATGGCAACCCACTCCAGTGTTCTTACCTGGAGAATCCCAGGGACAGAGGAGCCTGGTGGTCTGCCGTCTATGGGGTTGCACAGAGTCAGACACGACTGAAGCGAATTAGCAGTAGCAGCAGCAGGCTGCTATTTGCACCCTTGTGCAATCCCCTTTCCTTGAGTGTGGGCTGGATCCAATGACTTGCTTTTGACTAACAGAATGTGGCAAGAATACTGGGATGTCACTTCTGTGATTAGATTGCAAAAGACTGACTTCTGTCTTTTTAGCAGTCTCTCACTGGCCCTCTCTTTTTCCCTCGTGCTGGCTTGCTGTGATGAAGGAAGCTGCTATGTTTTGAGATGTTCTCTGGACAGATTCACAAGTAAGGCACAGAGAGGTCCTGAGCCAATAGCTCATGAGGATCTAAGGCCTTAGGCTAAAGCTTGTGAGCTAAGGAATCCTGCCAACAATGATACGACTGAGCTAGGATGCAGATTCATCCTAATTGAGGCTTGAGGTGACTACACCCTTGTGAGACACCTAGAGCCAGAGGACCCAGCTAAGTTATACAAGGAATTCTGACCCACAGAGACAGAGGTAATAAATGTTGTTTTACGCTACTAAATTTTGGGATAATTTGTTACCCAGCAAGAGATAGCTAATATGTATTCCACTTTGTAGATGAAGAAACTGAAGTTTAGATAAATGAATCAACTTTCCCAGAGTCACACAGCTAGAAATAGCAGAGCCAGGATCTGAACACATTTAGTTCAGGTCTGAGTTCAAGTCTACTTTCTTATGCGATTCCAAGTGATTAGGAAACTGGAGTTCTAAAAGGCATTCTACTCTCTGAAACCCTTGGAGTGTAGCCAGGCTTCCAGGAAACTCGTGTGTGTGTGTGTGTGTGTGTGTGTGTGTGTGTGTGTGTGTGTGTGTAAACCTGGAATGGAAAAAAGTTTAAATGATGCTAAGTGCTTTGAGTGGTCCACTCCCTGTTGCAGAAGAATGGCTGGTCCACCCATAGATCTGGTGATAGTAACCAGGGGCTCCATTCAACAGCACAATGGCAGAGCTAAGAGCCGCAACCCGTCCATTTTACAAGCACTCAAGCCATCTTACCTATGCTATGCAAGGTGGGTAGAGGGGTATACACACTTTTCTTGAGGATGAAAATGCCTGCATTGAGTAATGAGACGGTATGGTGTGCTACTTGAAAATCACATGAGCCCTAGAATTGGAAATCAAATGGTCCTGCCTGAGAGGACACCCTTTTCCACTGACTTTTAAAATTTATTTTGCTTCTTCCCATCCAAGGAAGAGTCTTGAATTTTGAAACCACAGTGCATTGTTCCAGCATGGAAAGCAACTTGGCACATCCCTTTGTTGGAAGCTCCCCAGTTTGGGATGGCAAAAACATCTTCTTCCAGAAAATTTCCCTTAGTTTACCCAGAGCTTCATGCCATTGGTCGTCACCTTTATGAAATCAAAAAAAGATTCGTTCACTGGCTGGCTGCAGGAATCTAGCCTTACTTGTCGGCTTTGCCCTGGTGCCGAAGCAGCAGGCTTTGAGCTCAGGGGTGTTTCCAGGTGGCAACAGAGCAACGATGCCATAGGGTAGAGTTCTGGCCCCATTCTCCTTTCAGCCAGTGGCAGAGGCTGCACTTTATTGGTTCAGTTGTGCAACCTGGTGTAAAGTCCATATCTGGGGTGGTTGGGGGTAGGACTCTAAGCTGTCTCAGCACTCTGATTATGGCCTCTTGACTCTCTCATGTTCATTACCCTCTTCTCCAAAGGCGTTCTTTCTGTCTCTCAGTTCTCATTCTCTCTGTCTCTGTCTCACTTTTTGTCTCTTTCCTCCCCTCTCTCTAAACCCTATATCCCTGTCAACCTCCACTTTCAGGGATCCTAAACTCAGGGAACCATCTCTTATCAAATGTTATGACTTTGCCCCTAACTGCTAGCAGCTCTGGCCCTTGACTGCTTATCTGACTGATTTTCTTTTCCACCAACTGTTTGCTTTTCTAATCCTTTTGGATTGTGTGCAGAAAACAGGGAGGAAAAAAAAAAATCCCCAAACAAACAAAATACACCAAATGGAGTTTTCATAGTGAGTATGTCCTCCTGGACTAAAATAGAAATGTAAAGACACTTGGGTTTTGCTCCCTTGAAAAGTGGTATGATCAAAGAGAGGAGCAGCAAAGAAAAGAGAGCNCCCAAACAAACAAAATACACCAAATGGAGTTTTCATAGTGAGTATGTCCTCCTGGACTAAAATAGAAATGTAAAGACACTTGGGTTTTGCTCCCTTGAAAAGTGGTATGATCAAAGAGAGGAGCAGCAAAGAAAAGAGAGCAAAATGCAGCAGCACACGAGAGCCCAAGGCAAAGCATACCACTCAGATATTGGGCCATCTCTCTGAGTCCATCATTTCCCATTTAATCAGGATTTATAAGGGCTATTTTTGCCTTTAATACACCTGCCATGCAGGTTTTGCTCAGGTGGTTGCACAGAGATACCATCTGCACCACCTCCACAACCAGCCACGCAACACAGAGTTGCAGACTCCCTGACTCCAGTGTCCTTGCTTTTTAAGAGCGGGCCTTGAGAGTGATGGAGAAGCACCTAACACAGGAAAGAAAAGAGAAGCTGGATGGAATAATTGCATTATAAGATTACTTTGTGGATACAAAATCAAAATGTAGGGTACAAGCAATACCTCTTCCAGTTACTGCATGGGCTTCAATAACAGAATAGCCTTCTGCTGCATCAAAGAATGTTCCTTAAAACCTTCCTTCTTTAAGGTTTTCTCTCTTACTGGGTTGTATGTGTTTATATTACATTTTTCCCTTAACTGATTTTCACCCGGAATGGGAGTAATAGAAGTTTATATATATGTATGAGCAAAAACATTTATGAATGCTTTTTTTTTTTTCCGTTTAGTTGCTCAGTTGTGTCTGACTCTCTGCAACCCCAGACTGCAGCATGCCAGGCTTCCCTGTCCATCACCAACTCTTGGAGCTTACTCAAACTCATGTCCATCAAGTTGGTGATGCCATCCAGCTGTCTTATCCTCTGTCACCCCCTTCTCCTCCTGCCTTCAATCTTTCCCAGCATCAGGCTCTTTTCCAATGAGTCAGTTCTTTACATCAGTGGCCAAAGTATTTGAGTTTCAGCTTCAGTCCTTCCAAAGAACATTCAGGACTGATTTCCTTTAGGATTGACTGGTTGGATCTCCTTGCAGTCCAACGGACTCTCAAGAGTCTTCTCCAACACCACAGATCAAAAGTGTCAATTCTTTGGCACTCAGCTTTCTTTATGTAGTCCAACTCTTACATCCACACATGACTACTAGAAAAACCGTAGCTTTGACTAGACGGACGTAGGCAAAGTAATGTCTCTGCTTTTTAATATGCTGTCTAGGTTGGTCATAGGTTTTCTTTCAAGGAGCAAGGGTCTTTCAATTTCAAGGTTGAAGTCACCATCTGCAGTTATTTTGGAGTCCAATAAAATAAAGTCTGTCACTGTTTCCATTGTTTCCCCATCTATTTGCCATGAAGTGATGGGACCGGGTGCCATGATCTTAATTCTCTGAATGTTGAGTTTTAAGCCAAGTTTTTCACTCTAGTGTATGAAGTAGAAGGGTGACTTCCCTTGTGGTCCAGTGGTTAAGACCGCATGCTTCCACTGTAGTGGGTGCAGGTTCCATCCCTGGTGGAGGAATTAAGATCCCACATGCTGTGTTGTGTGGTGAAAGTAAATAAATAGATACAATGAAATAAAAGGAATAGCTGAACTTTGTGGCAAAATTCCTAGTTTTGTGACAGTAATTTTGTTGAGTTCCTGGACTTCCATGACAAGTCCTCTTAGTGAGGCTGGCCTAATTCTATGTTCTCGATGGTACATAGTAACTAAGACATACTATAACTATGACTGTGAAAGAGCCATTATTACCCAAAGTATCATAATAATGGTCATGCCCTCCTATGACGTTATTGTTTTCTATCTGCCAGGACATTAATTGCCTTCTAACTTGCTCTAAAATTGGTAGGTAGGACACTGCCAAGACTAGAGAGAAGAAAGCTGTTGGTAATATATTCAAAAGCTTCGGACATACTGCTGCCTCCTTCTCACTGGAGCATCTTCACATTTACATGTTACTTCTTTTGTTATGGGATGTTAGTTAAGGCTTGCCTTATGTCTTGAATGCCATCTTATCATGATCAATGTTTGATTTTTCCTTCAATTGAATGATTCAGACATTTCTGCGGTTATTTTGGCTTTTCCGCTTTCTTTTCATAGGCTTTTTATGAGTCATTGAATTGAAGGGGAGGTTATTTCTAAATTGGAAGGTGAGGATGAGAGAAGGGGGAGGAAAGTTCTGGGAAAAAACTAGGAAAAGACACCTTACTGTTATGTAGAGTTACTGGAGGAATAATTTCCACTTAGTTTGGTGATAGAGGTATATAGTTTATTTAAACGACTAAAAATATATGTTAGAAAATAGACAATTTTTTCTTTGGGGGGTGTTAATGAACCCCACACTTTTACACTCCTTGTAGCTTGCTGAAATAAGACAGAAGGGTAAATAGAAGAGATATGGAACAAAGAGTTAGCAGGAATAAGAAAAGGGGCAAGGTCTAGTCTCGGTTCCACAGGAAGTCCCCAATCATAAAAAGGTGCTTAAGGGGGACTTTCCCAATCCATTCCTGAGTGTATGTTTCATGACCCATGAGTTTATGTATGCTGGGTGGAGTTGTGAGGAAGGTACATTTATTTAAATCTGATTTAGAAATTGAAAGAGTAATTAGGCCAGCATTTTGCCATTCAGGGACAAGAACAGTGGGTAGAAATGAAAAAGAAAAGCAAAAAGCTGAAATGAAAAAAAAAAAAAAAAGGATATACATTTCTAGGAGCACAAGTTTTTATAGCAACATCAAATTTCTCGAGTGCCTACTGTGATTTGTACCCGTGAATAAAAACGCAACCATTTATTCTTGTGCATTGTGCCGATATAAGAAAAGAACTGCAATTCATTCAACGGTCCTAATTTAGACTTCTAGGAAGAGAGGTTTAGAAAAAAAGATAAATTGTTAAGTATCTGACACACATCTAGTTGGGTTATTTAAGAACTAACGAGCATAAAAATCAGCGTGCAGGGAGCCGAATTTTCTTTTCCAGAGCATCACAAGGGTGAACTGTGGCCCATTTAGTCCAAACTTCTGTTGGCTGCCTGGTCACTTCGCAGAAGCCAGCCATGAGTCTGGAAGGTGGAGGCCTCGCAACGCGCCACTTCAATTTATTAACTGCAACCAAAGTGGACTGACTTCTGCTAAATAAACGGTTGTGCTTTGCCCTTTAGCATGGAGACTTCTGGAAAGAACGTCAAGGAAATTGGGCACCATAGGACCTCAAGGGGAAGTTTTAATTTATATAGAGCGTTTCTCTCACCGAGTTGTAATCGATTTTTATACACAACTTCTAATGTTGCTGTTTTGTGTGAGAGGGTAGGTGGCAGTGATAAGCTTCTCTTTATTGGGAGAAAGTTGGAGAAAGGCACGAGTTTACAGTCACCTCTACCGCAAAGAGTTAATCCTTCCCGTCGGATTTGAGCATCAGTCCCTTCCTTGCTTTCTACTGCGCAACCAAACTGTGCCCAAGCTCGAACCAACCGGAGCCGACCGTCTTTTGCCAGTTGACTTAACAGACACTTGCAGTAGCCTATCAGAACTTTGAGCTGTCCAACCATCAACCAATTACAACTAAAGCCTGGTAGGTCGCTCCAGGTCCGGGAGGGGGCAAATACCGGGTCAGGAAAAGGGGCGGTAAGGAAGTTTTGACGGACGGGTATACTAAAACAATAAGAGCAGAGAGCTGCCGCCCCACTATCCAATCGCGAGGTAGGAAATGTGAAACGGGGTGGGACTGTTGTCATGGGGGAGGTGGAGGCGCTAGGTGGCTACTGGCGCCCGAGGTAGAGTGGCAGGGGCGCTGGAGTTGGTTGGCGGCAGCTGCAGGTGAGTTCCGATAATGCGGACCTGAGGTCTGGGAGCCGTCGCAGAGGGTCGGGGTGGAAACGCCATTTCGGTGCTCCCGAGGCGGAAGCCAGCGGGAGGGGGGCCTCGACTAAGGGTCCAGCCCGGCCCGGGCCGGGGCCAGGGCGGGGGCGGCGACGGCGGCGAGTTCGCCCTGACTGAGCTGGTGGGAGAGCCGCCCGGCTCCTGCGGCGGAGTTCGTAGTGTGGCAAGGTAGGCTGCGGGGCCGGACCCAAGCGAGTCAGGCCGGCAGGTCCCTCGGGACGCCTAGCTGGTCGGGTCTGGGACACTCACCGGCGACCGGTGCGTGTGAGGGGTAGGTTCCTGGGGAGACGGGAGCGTCTGGGGTCCCGGAGAAGGGAGTGACCGATTACGACCTGATCTGAGGGACGAGGTGACGCGGATATACTCCGGACACCTTTAGGTGTGAAGAAGAAGGTGGGAACCCGGGAAGTCCGGGAGCGGCCCGAGCGGAGAAAGCTGCAGGGGTGGGGTGGGGGCCCAGGAGACTGGGAGTGGCCCGGGTCCGAGGGAGAAGGGAGGCCAAGGGTGGCAGGGGTCCCAGTGAGGGTGTCGAGGAAAGAGGCAGGGAAGGGGCGGGGGATTCTCCTGAGAAAGGCGGCCATCCGCGAGAGCAGCGCCGTGGGAGCTCTGGCGGGGCTTCGGTTGGTCGGACCGCTGTAGACCTTAACGGCAGCGCCCTGCCCCCCCACCGCTGGTCTGCGATGGGAGATCCAAGACTGGACTGGGAACTGAGTGTGAGGATCCCCGGGAGAGCAGAGTTTTGGAAACAACAACAACAACACCCCAACAAAACCTCGAGGGGGTAGCTCGGGTTTGAGAAGTGGTGAGAGGTTTAGCCGAGGAGTGAAGTCCTCTTATTTGGGGATTAGTCAAGCAAAATGACTCGGGGGGTAGGCGGGAGAAGTAGTTTCCTTGTAGGAAGGGAGTAGGAGATAGGGCGTCGTAGGAGGGAGCGAGAAAGTTGCTCAGGAAGAGACTAGTCGTCTTGTGGAAACTGACCAGGACAGTAGGTAACGAGGAATAACATGGGGGCCTTTAATAGGTTCTAATAACTTCAGAAATCGAAGAAACTTCAGCTGCATAATAATATTGACTTACCATCTAGGGCCAGAGAAAGGGTTCTCAAAGCAAGGTTGTGACTTGCATTTCAGTGCTTTAGGAAAGAAATGTTTAGGACGAGAGCAATCGTGTTAGAAAATAAGGACATGGACAAGATGGGGAATTTGAATGGGAAAAAGGGAGGAGTAGCTGAACTAAAGGAGTAGGACCGGAACTTGATCATGAAGAGGAGAGGCATTTAGAGGGGTAGGCTTACTTTCTCCAAATTAGAAATAAGTTTGAATTCTGGTTCCACCACCTAGCTTAACCTCTCTGTGAAGAAGTTTCATCTGTATAATAGGAATATGGATACTTCCTACTTCTTAGGGTTTTTTTTTTTTCCCACGTGAATTAATATCTGTGGAATTTGAGAATAGTAACTTGCACAGAGTAAGTCCTATATACTGGATTTTTTAAAAAATGTGTAGAGGATGAATAAAGGCTTAGAATTCTTTAATGCGTCGTTCTGGAACTTTACCTTGAACCGGAATCACCTGGAGGGCTTGCTAAGATATGGACTGCTGGTTCCGTCAAGAATTTCTGATACTGTATGTCTGGGTTGGGGCCTGGAGTTTGAATTTCTCTCAGGTGATGCTTATGTTGGTCAGGGGAACATTTTAAGAACCACTTGCTTTATTGAAAGTAGTAGTAATGTAGCAGGGGATTCCTTGGTGGCTGAATGATAAAGAATCTACCTGCCAATTGAGGAGACGCACCTCGGGAAGATCTCCTGGAGAACGAAATAGCAACCCGTTCTGGTATTCTTTCCTGGGAAATCCCATGAACAGAGGAGCCTGGCTGGCTACAGCCCTTGGGGTGGGAAAAGAATCAGACACGACTCAGTGAATAAAACAACAAACTAATGTAGCAGCCTTAAAATACCTGTCTACCTGCTAGACAAGTAGAAGCACATTGCAAAAAAACCCCCCAAACAACCCTAATACTCTATAAGGGATACCCTGTTTTTTTTTTTGTTGTTGCTAAGCCGAGTCCAACTCTTTTTGACCCCATGGACTGCATGCAGCAAGCCATGCTCCTCTGTCCTCCACTATCTCCCAGAGTTTGCTCAAATTCATGTCCATTGAGTTGATGATGCTTGCTATCTAACCATCTCATCCTTTGCTCCCCCTTCTCCTTTTGCTTACCCTATTTTAAGCCTGTGTTTTTCTAACTGTTATTAGTAACTATAAAATCAATTTAGTGGGTTACCACCAGCATTACAAATAAATGAAATAGAACAGAATTGACTACTATTGCATATGGCAAGGAAAAATATTGTTTTGGGAAATTTTGCTCATATGTATGTGTTACTCACTCAGTCGTGTCCGACTCTTTGTGACCCCATGGACAGTAGCCCGCCAGGCTCCCCTGTTCATGAAATTCTCCAGGCACGAATACTGGAGTGGGTTGCCATTTCCTTCTCCAGAGTATCTTCCCAACCCAAGGATCAAACCCTGGTCTCCTGCATTGCAGGTGGATTCTTTACCATCTGAGCCACCAGGATGACGTACATGTGTGTACTAGGTTACAATGTAAAATGTATTTCTTACATTAAAAAGAGTTTGTAAAACTGTTTTGAGCTATGGAGTGCAGTAAAAGTGATGTTTTAGTAGGGACATCCAGGAACTGGGTTTATTATTTGTTTTTCTTTTTGTGGTATTTCTTTCTCAGGTGGTGATGCATTCTGTTAAATTTCTTCAGTTGATGATTTGGTTTCTCCTGTGTTTGCCTTATCATACTCTGCTGTGCTTCTTTTTAGAAATTGAGACTATTTGGCATGAGTACTGAGGGGTATTTGAGGCAGAGAGTTGAAATTGAATGGTGTTTCTCAGATGTGGTCCACTTTTGTTTCACTCATGCCCTCGTCTTTAGCTTTTCTTACCAATATACTGTAAAGCACAGTCTGTAAAAAAAACCTAAGTATACACAGAGGTATTGACAGTAAACAACTAATACTGAAAGAATCTGGTTTGAGAAAAGTTCATGTGTAGAAAGTAAGTAAAAACCAAATAAGACACATTTCAAAAGAGAAAAGCAAAAGGATGTTTCCTTTTTAGAGAGTAAAAGAATTAAAAAATTTTTCATGGCGTTTCATAGAAAATATATACTATAGAAGCATTTTTAAGAGAATCAAATATACTTGTGTATTTAGATTTCTAGGTTTTTGAAGAAAAATGGTGATAAAACTGGGCAATTAAATGCACCTGGGATAGAGTTTGAGCTACAAAGTAGTTTATTAAGCAGAAGCTCTTGTTCTGATGGTTTTCTCCCTTGAGAATGATCTTGATGTGGCATATGTTTTAAGTTTAACTTGTTTGAGGGACCTTAATGTAATCTACATACTTATTTAAAGCTATATTGAGAATATATACGTATATTTTTTGCTGTTCTTGATTTGATTTTTTTCTGTAAGACTAGATGGTTTATATTTAGAAAGAGTTAATTTATATCTGTTTTAATGGATGTGAGAACAGAGAAAGCAGTATTGAAAACAAAGAGATTCTTACAGCTCTCTTTAAGATCTTTATTCCAGGAGATTTATGTAACCCTTTCAGTAGTGTTTTATGAAATTGTGAACAAATTTTTGGAGTAGCTTTGTATCAGGAATTTTAGATTTTTCTCTCTCTGAAAAATAATTTTTATTTGTATTTCATTTTTCTTATATTTTATTAAAATTTCAATCTGAAAAAAATTTCAATCTTTGGAAGGCCAAATTTGCATATTTGAGTTGAAACATATAGGCAGTCTTTTCATGAAGCAAATTTACTAATTTTTGTGACAAAGGTTGCAAGGATGAAAACTTTTAAATTCCTGCATTGTGTTAAATGAAGTATCCCTACCACCAGAATGGTTGTTCTTTAAGTTATTGTACAGTTGATAGGCACTTTTGTATAGATCATTTGGTTCTTTACTAACTGATGGAAGAATGTAAAATCTTTTAATAGAGTGTGGGAAAAATATACAATTCATTCTTCATAATTGTGGACATTAGTTTGATTACTTGCTTTTTGATAAATGGACTTTATTCAGTTGACTTACTATTTATCCATAATTTAATCATACTTATCTACAAATAGCTCTCATTGCTCAACCCTTTTTACAGTGAGATTTGTTAACTTGTCGTTGAAAAAAAGGGTGGTTTTTAAATCCCAAAGAAACTGCTTTTGACTGTACAATTTAGTGAGGCTCTTTTTTCCATTTCAAAGTATATTCATGTAAATTATTTTTACAAGTGGAAGTTCAATTAAAACTAGGTAATTAAGTTCATTTTCTATTTCAGTAAAGTTTCGTCTTTTACATGTAGCTTCTGATCTCTTTTCTCTGCTTTTTGCTCTCCAAATACTCATACAATAAATCCTAATGGAAATGTGCTACCTGAAAATCTGGAGTTCTATGAAAGTATAAAAATCCCAGTGTCTGGTTTTTGGTTTGCTGGGAGAATTCCTTTTATCAGAAAAGTTCCCTAGGTAAACTTACTACCTTAAAAAGAGGTCTCTTAATAGGGTACTTGGAAAGCTACATTTTATTTTGGACTTGTCAAAATACGTATGTTGTGTTTAATAAATTTTGATTTGTACGGAATGGATCTTAAATTCTGCCAATTTCTGAATTCTGATATATGTTTCCTTGGTGGGGCTGGGGAGAAAGGATATAGTTGTACTCCTTAAATTAAAAAACACTTTTTTTTTTGCTATCATATTTCTTTATATTGATATAATGGTAAATCTTTTATTTACAAAGAAATATTTTTTGAAAATAAAGACTAATTTATTTGCAAAGAAAATTTATCTTCAGTAATTTAACATATTAGAAATCTGGTTAAAGGCAAATTGTGTATAAGGCATTTTAGGCTGTTCAACTATGAAATTCAAGTACTGATAAATAGGTTGTCTTTATCTTATTGCCATATATTTTTGAGAACATAAAATATGCACTTGGAAATCTTAGGGCAAAAGGAGATTTGAGACTAAGAGAGAATGAGGAGAATACTGACGTGTTTGAGGAGGAGTCTGGCGGATCTGCAGGAAGTATGTCTAGAGGAGTGAACCATTCTTGGCAGTTTTCCTAGCGTGACATATGTAAAGGAGGTTGATCCTATTTGCAACATTCTCGCATGGACATATTTTTCGTCCTGCTTGTTAGATCTCTTCCTTTGTTGTGTTCCACTCAGGAAAGCATGTCAGAATACAAATGAACACCGTGAGAATTGCTAGTCCTAGGATGGGAACCTGGGCAGAACCATGTGGATTTAGAAGGCAGGACGCGTGACTCTGCTCTCTAGCTCTTGGGAATAGGTGCCCAACACTTGTAACTAGGCCATGCCTTCCCGTTTGTCCTTTCTAATGGAGTCTGGGACTAGGTAGGAGGAAGACTCCAGTCACCTTAAATGGATGAACCGAGGGGTTGGTTAATAATTGACTTCAGTGGCCTCCCTTTCTCTGCCTACCCAGACTCTTTCTCCCTACTTGCTTGTTGCTACCTTACATTTCATGAGCAAAGTCTTGAGTTCTCTGATTAGGTAGCAAAATATTAATTATGGTAACCTGTTTATATTAAAGTTATATAGTTAATTAGAAAAATGATTATCATCAGATTTTTCCAGTTTAGTTTGGGAGGAAAAGGGATTTAAAGCTGTAGAACACTTGCTTGGCTCCTGAATAAAGACAAAGTCAGGGAAGTCAGGAACACAGGAAAAAAGCAAAATTTATATCTCTTAAGATTGACTGCCTTTGACTTTAGGAAAGTAAAAGTGATGCTTCTGACTTTTTTAATCAGGAATTTTAGCTCCCAGTATTATTTAATAAATTTTTTTCAACCTAGACTCTCACAGACTCACAGAATAGCCCGATGATCACAGAAGTACATTTGTAACTACCATATAGAGAAATTGAAAAAAGTATCATTTGTGTTTTGAGGAAGAATGATAGGATAGAAAAAACCCAAGTTCTGTGATTGTTTGACGATGCTTTTGAACCCTGGCTCTGTCATTTACTAATTGACTAATTAGGCAATAAGCAGTTTATGAAATCTTTCATAGCCTTAGTTTTGTCATCTATAAAATGGAGCTTGTAATGTCCTCCTTAACTATCCTGGTAATGAGAATTAAACAAAAAGCATTTTATGTAGTACCTTGCGTATAGTGGGCACTCAATACACGATGATGTTAATAATTAGTAATTATAGCAGTCTTAGCCCTTTCTTGGCACCCTACTCCAGTACTCTTGCCTGGAAAAAATCCCTTGGATGGAGGAGCCTGGTAGGCTGCAGTCCATGGGGTCGCTAAGTGTTGGACACGACTGAGAGAATTCACTTTGACTTTTCACTTTCATGCATTGGAGAAAGAAATGACAACCCACTCCAGTATTCTTGCCTAGAGAATCCCAGGGATGGGGGAGCCTGGTGGGCTGCCGTCTGTGGGGTTGCACAGAGTCAGACATGACTGAAGCGACTTAGCAGTAGCAGCAGCAGCCCTTTCTTAATATCGTAGATACTGGGATTATAAGCAATGTGGTAGTTAGAAAAACAGGAATTGACTTTACAATTTTACATGTATTTTAAGTATTTACAATCTTTGTTTTTGTGTTTGGTTTACGTGGGGTAAAAGGCTAATATTTACATGGGGTAATAAGGCTAATATTTTTTTTTATGTGGTCGCAGGTTGTATCTCCAAGCCTATCATCTGATCCTCTTCTGTCTGAGTTTTGCTAACACTGTTGTTCAGCTGCCCAGTCGGTCTGACTATTTGCGGCCCCGTGGACTGCAGGATGCCAGGCCTCCCTGTCCCTCACCATCTCCCAGAGTTTGTCTAAGTTCATGTTCATTGTATCGGTGATGTAGTCCAGGCATCTCATCCTCTGATGCCCTCTTCTTCTGCCCTCAGTCTTTCCCAGCATCAGGGATTTTTCCTAATAGTGGGTGCCATTAACCCTGCTACTGGAAAAACAGTTGAATGTTATAGATTTAATGACTTAAAATTTGTTCTAAATGCTAGTTAGAAAGGATCAGTTTATCTTCCCTTATAGTTAATACATTACTCTTCATGATTCAAGTTAAAGTAGATTTTATTTCTTAAGTTAAGCCCTGTACCTTCCTTAGTTAAGGATTTGGTCAAAGGTGAAAGAAAAATCTTTTTTCACACGTAGAAATCTGTTAAAAGCTATATTATCTCTTAAATTGTCTCTGATGAAAGCAGCTGTATAATTTCCCTAACATTCATGATGTTATGGGCTTTATTTTAATTTCATCAGTGAACATAATTTTTGAATAGTTAACTATTTTAAAGAGTAGATTCATTCTTTTTTTCTTTTTTCATTTTTTTGGGGAGAGGGCTGCCTCTCGTGGCTTGCAGGATCTTAATTTCCTGGCCAGAGATTGAATCTAGGCCATGGCAGTAAAAGCACTGAGTCCTAGCTCTTGGATAGTCAGGGAATTCCCAGATCCATTCTTATTTTTGAAAATTATTTATTATTCGTAGTATGAAGGGATGTTTTCCTGTGATAGCAGTCTTACTTACTCTTGCAGTGATTATAGTACTAAATACTGTATTAGGTATATTGGCAAGAAAATGAACTGTAAATATCTATTTATATGACTGGTGGGGCTTCCTGGGCAGTCCAGTGGTTAAGACTCTAGAATTCCAGTGCTGGGGGTTTGGGTTTGATGCCTGTTCGGGGAACTAACATGCTGCACATGCTGTACAGCATGGCCAAAAAAAATTTTTTTTTTATGACTGGTCATCATTTCTAAAAATGTTAACATTTTATCAAAAGCTGTTGATTTCTTAATGCTCCATTCCTTGATATTCCAGCTTAATTTTAGAAACTGTATAGCTTGGTATGTTATCATATTGGTGAGGATTTTTTAAAAATTTATTTTGTGATGTTAGATTTAATCTTCATAAAGCTGTAAAGTTTCTGAAGTCATGACTTTATCATTTTTGATATTCTCTGGGATACAAATGTACTGATGGGGAGACTCTGACTGCCAGTTGAATTTATAACATCAACTCCGTCTAGTCAAGGCTATGGTTTTTCCTGTGTTCATGTATGGATGTGAGAGTTGGACTGTGAAGAAGGCTGAGTGCCGAAGAATTGATGCTTTTGAACTGTGGTGTTGGAGAAGACTCTTGAGAGTCCCTTGGACTGCAAGGAGATCCAACCAGTCCATTCTCAAGGAGATCAACCCTGGGATTTCTTTGGAAGAAATGATGCTAAAGCTGAAACTCCAGTACTTTGGCCACCTCATGTGAAGAGCTGACTCATTGGAAAAGACTGATGCTGGGAGGGATTGGGGGCAGGAGGAGAAGGGTTCGAGCAAGGATGAGATGGCTGGATGGCATCACGGACTCAATGGACGTGAGTCTGAGTGAACTCTGGGAGTTGGTGATGAACAGGGAGGCCTGGCGTGCTGCAATTCATGGGGTCGCAAAGAGTTGGACACGACTGAGTGACTTCACTTTCACTCTTCACCTTTATGCATTGGAGAAGGAAATGACAACCCACTCCAGTACTCTTGCCTAAAAAATCTCATGGGCAGAGGAGCTTAGGAGGCTGCAGTCCACGGGGTCGCCAAGAGTTGGACACGACTGAGTGACTTCACTTTCACTCTTCACTTTCATGCATTGGAGGAAATGACAACCCACTCCAGTGTTCTTGCCTGGAGAATCCCAGGGACGGCGGAGCCTGGTGGGCTGCCATCTGTGGGGTCGCACAGAGTCGGACACGACTGAACTGAAGGGACTTAGCAGCAGTAGCAGTTCATAGTAAATACTTAGCAAACCTTGGCTACTGTTGTAAGGCTACAGGATTGCAGGTAGGAGGTAAAGTGAACAAAGCAGATAGGAGGCAAAAGATTAAAAAAAATTTTTTTTTTTGCATGGACTATGAAAGAATCATATATTGAACTATGAAACTTAAACTTCATTTAGACATTAAAAGAAATCTTGAATAATTCTTGACTTTGTTGTCTTATTTTTAGTTCAGTCAACCTGTGGAAAAATTTGAATCTTTATTTTAAATCAGCTGTATTTTTTGCCATTCAGTCATAGTAAATTCTTAATTATCTACACCCAGATTAGCATTGTTAAAACTAATCCCTAAATTCCTTTGGATTATCAAGTGTAGCTAAGGAACCAATTAGACACATTTTTCATTAGACTTAAGTTTTATTTAAGATAATATTTAAATACTGTATCTCCTTGGCATTGAAAAGCTTTGTTAGCAGTTCTTAATCTGTTGCCTGCAACTCTTTGGATTGAGGGGTAGATGTTTTCTGTAATTAGTCAAGCTCTCTCAAATTCATTTGCTCATCAAATATCTGTAGACAAAAGTAATAAGTTCTAAATACCTATATGCATTATACTTACATGTGCTGTGTACTATGTACTAAGTCACTTCAGTCGTGTCTGAGTCTTTGCAATCCTATGGACTGTAGCCCACCATACTCCTCTGTCCTTGGGATTATCCCAGGCAGGAATACTGGAGTGGGTTACCACCTCCTCCAGGGGATCTTCGTGATCCAGGGATCGAACCCAAGTCTCTTATGTATCCTGGATTGGCAGGCAGGTTCTTTACCACTGGCGCCACCTGGGAAGCCTTACACTTAAATATATGTTTAACATTTATTACTTTGTACATCTATACGTATGCATGCATATACATTTATATTTGAAGAATTGTTGTTCTTCAGTAGCTAAGTCGGACTCTTTGTGACCCTATGGACTGCAGCACACCAGGCTTCCCTGTCCTTTACTATCTCCTGGAGTTTGCTTAAACTCATGTTCATTGTGTCAATGATGCCATCCAACCATCTCATCCTCTGTCGCCCCCTTCTCTTGCCCTCAATCTTTTCCAGGATCAGGGTCTTTTTCAATGAGTCAGCCCTTTGCATCAGGTGGCCAAAGGATTAGAACCTTTGGCCTTCCAATGAATATTCAAGGTTGATTTCCTTTACAGTTGACTGGTTTGATCTCTTTGCAGCCCAAGGAACTCTCCAAGAGTTTTCTCCAGCACCACAATTTGAAAACATCAATTCTTCATCACTCAGCCTTCTTTATGGTTCAGCTCTTATATCTGTACATGACTACTGGAAAAACCATAGCTTTGACTATATGAACCTTTGTGGGCAAAGTGATGTCTCTCTTTTTAATACACTGACTAGGTTTGTCATAGCTTTTCTTCCAAGGAGCAAATGTCTTTCAATTTCATGGCTGCAGTCACCATTAGCAGTGATTTAGGAGCCCAAGAAAATAAAATCTGTCACTCTTTCCACTTTTTCCCCTTCTATTTGCTATGAAGTGATGGAACTGGATGCCATAATCTTCGTATTTTAAATGTTGAGTTTTAAGCCAGCTTTTTCCCCTCTTTGTCACTCTCATTTAAGAGGCTCTTTAGTTCTTCTTCGCTTTTTTAGAGTGGTATCATCTGCATATCTGATATTTCTCCTGCAGTCTTGATTCCAGTTTGTAATTGATCCAGTCTGGCATTTTGTGTGATACATTCTGCATTTAAGTTAATTAACATGGTAACAATATACAGCCTTGGCAAACTCCTTTTTCAGTTTTGAAGCAGTCTGTTGTTCCATGTCCACTTCTTACCATTGCGTCTTGACCTTAATACACGTTTTTCAGGAGACAGGTAAGGTGGGCTAGTGTTTCCATCTCTTTAAGAATTTTCCACAGTTTGTTGTGATACACATAGTCAAAGGCTGTAGCGTAGTCAATGAAGCATAAGTAGCTGTTTTTCTGGAAACCCCTTGTTTAATTTGTGATCCAGCGGATGTTGGCAGTTTGATCTTTGGTTCCTCTGCCTTTTCTAAATCCAGCTTGTATATCTGGACATTCTCAGTTCACTTACTTTCAAAGCCTACCTTGAAGGATTTTGAGCATTACTTTGCTAGCATGTGAAAATGAGTGCAGTAGTTGTACAATAGTTTGAATATTCTTTGGCATTGAAATGCAAATTGACCTTTTCCAGTCTTGTGGCCAAGAGTGCAGCCCTTTAACAGTGTCATCTTTTAAGATTTTTAAATAACTTAGCTGGAATTTTGTCACCTCCACTAGCTTGGTTGTAATAATGCTTCTAAGGCCCACTTCATTTTACACTCCAGGTTGTTGGCTTTAGGTGAATGAACACACCATTGTTGTTATCTGGGTCATTAAGACCTTTTTTGTATTTTTTATGTTATTTTATATATTCTTATGTGTATTCTCGCCACCCCTTCTTAATCTCTTCTGCTTCTGTTAGGTCCTTGACATTCTGTCCTTTACTATGCCAATCCTTGTGTGCAATGTTCCCTTGGTATCTCCAATTTTCTTGAAGAGCTCTCTAGTCTTTCCCATTCTACTGTTTTCCTCTATTTCTTTGCATTGTTCACATAAAGAAGGCTTTCTTATCTCTTCTTGCTATTCTCTGTAACTCTGTATCAGTTGGGTATATCCTTCCCATCTTTCCCTTTCTCCTTTGCCTTTCACTTCTCTTCTAAGCTATTTGTAATGCCTCCTCAGACAACCTCTTAGCCTTCTTTTATTACTTTTTCTTGGTCACTGCCTCCTGTACAGTGGTACAAGCCTCCGTCCATAGTTCTTCAGGCACTTTGTCTACCAGATCTAATCCCTTGAATCTATTTGTTACTTCCACTATATAATCATAAGGGGTTTGATTTAGGTCATACCTGAATGGTCTAGTGGTTTTCCCTACTTTCTTCAATTTAAGTCTGAATTTTGCAGTATGGAGCTCATGATCCACAGTCAGCTCCAGGTCTTGTTTTTGCTGATTGTGTAAAGCTTTTCCATCTTTGGCTACAGAAAATAAATCAGTCTGATTACAGTATTGACCATCTGCTGATGTCCATGTGTAGAGTCAGCTCTTGTGTTGTTGAAAGAAGGTGTTTGCTATGACCAGTGGGTTCTCTTGGCAAAACTCTATTAATAGTCTTTGCCCTGCTTCATTTTGGGCTTCCCTGGTAGCTCAGCTGGTAAAGAATCCACCTGCAATGCAGGAAAACCTGGTTTGATTTCTGGGCTGTGGGAGGATCCCCTGGAGAAGGGATACGCTACCCACTGCAGTATTCTTGGGCTTCCTTGGTGGCTCAGTTGGTAAAGAATCCACCTGCAATGTGGGAGACCCCGGTTCTGTCCCTGGATTGTGGGAAGATCCCCTGGAGGAAGGCATGGCAACCCACTCCAGTCCATGCACAGAGGAGCCTGGTGGGCTACAGTCCATGGAGTTGCAAAGAATCGGACATGACTTCAGTAACTTAAGCACAGTGCAGCATTTTATACTCTGAGGCCAAGCTTGCCAGTTACTCCAGGTATCTTTTGACTTCCTACTTTTGCATTATGATCCCTTATGATGAAAAGGACTTCATTTTTGGTGTTAGTTCTAGAACGTCTTGTAGGTCTTTGTAGAATTGGGGCATACACTTGGATACTGTGGTGTTGAATGATTTGCCTTGGAAATGAACCAAGATCAGTCAGTCATTTTTGAGATTGCACCCAAGTGGTGTGTTTCAAACTGTTTTGTTCACTTTAAGGGCTACTCCATTCTATGGGATTCTTGCCCACAGGAGTAGGTGTAATGGTCATCTGAAGTCAGTTTCCCACTCCAATCCATTTTAGTTTACAGAGTCCTAAAATTACATCCAATTTGAAGAATAGTAGTGAAAGTAGTGTAGTGAAAGTGTTAGTCTCTCAGTCGTGTCTGAGAATCATGTAACACCACAGACTGTATCCCATCAGGCTCCTCTGTCTGTGGAATTCTTCAGGCAGGAATACTGGAGTGGGTAGCCAGCCATTCCCTTGTCCAAGGGATCTTCCCAACCCAGGGATTGAACTTGGGTCTTCCGCATTGCAGGCATATTCTTTATCGTCTGAGGCACCAGGGAAGCCCAATTTGAGGACTATGTATATTCAGATAAATGTTGAGATGAATTTTAAAAATTTTCACTTTGTAAGGCTAGACTGAATTCATAGGTAGCCTTTGACTCCTCCATTTTCTGGCTGAAAATTCAGGTATTACCATGTAGGGATCAGTTAATATTTTGACTTTTAAAAAGCTGCATCATACTAAAAGCTCTCAGCCTACTTTTTCTACCCTTTTCTTACCCAAATGTATCATTTCAGAAACTTCTCTTCCCCCAAAATGGCATATACCTTTTACAAAATTCAGGTGTAACTGACATATAATGATACTATATATATTTAAAGTATACAGTTTCATGAGTTTTTATCTGTTTACCTACTACAATCAAGATAAGAAATATACCAGTTTAAAAGTTTCCTTATGCCCTTTGGGTAAGGTTTACCCTTTGGTAAACCATCTCTCCCTTTCCACACTCAGAATAACAATCTGCTGTCAGTATAGTTTTTATTTTCTAGAATTTTATGCAAAGAGAACTGCATGGTGTATACTCTTTGAGAGGGAGGTCTGGTGTCTTTCACTTTGTCTGATTAACTTGAGGTTTATCTATGTTATTTTGTGTATCAGTAATGTGTTCCTTTTTATTCCTGAGTAGCCTCACTCCAGTACTCTTGCCTGGAAAATCCCATGGACAGAGGAGCCTGGTGGGCTACAGTCCATCGAGTCGCTAAGAGTCGGACACGACTGAGCAACTTCACTTTCACTTTTCACTTTGCACTGGAGAAAGAAATAGCAACCCACTCCAGTGTTCTTGCCTGGAGAGTCCCAGGGATGGGGGAGCCTGGTGGGCTGCTGTCTATGGGGTTGCACAGAGTCAGACACGACTGAGACAACTTAGTAGCAGCAGCAGTAGCAGCAGCAGTGTTCCAATATGTGTCNGTTCTTGCCTGGAGAGTCCCAGGGATGGGGGAGCCTGGTGGGCTGCTGTCTATGGGGTTGCACAGAGTCAGACACGACTGAGACAACTTAGTAGCAGCAGCAGTAGCAGCAGCAGTGTTCCAATATGTGTCACAATTTTTAAAATTATTCTGTTGATAAGACATGGGATTGTTTCCAGTTTCTGGCTATTCAAATAAAACTATGAACATTCATGTACAGATATTTGTTTTAGGAACATGTGTTTTTGTTTCTTTTGGGTGTATACCTAATAGTGGAGTTGCTGGGTCATATGTTAAGTCAGTTTCCAAAGCTTCTATAATGGGAATGAGCATTCTGACTTCTTCACATCCTCACCAGCACTTGTTATTATCTCTTTTTTGTAGTCATTCTAGTAGATGTGAAGTAATAATTCATGGTGGTTTTGTTTTGCTTTTTCCCGATGGCTGTTGATACTGAGAATTTTTTTTGTGAGTTTATTGGACATGTGTATGTCTTCTTTGAAATATTACCTATTTGGATCTCCTGCCCATGTTAAAAAATGGAATTGTCTTTTGTTATTGTGTTTTTAGTTATAGAAAACTTTTATACATGTTCTGGATACAAGTCCCATGTTAGATACATGATTTGAAAATATTTTCTCCCAATATGGCTAGTATTTTCACTTTCTTAGTGGTGGCCATTGAAGAGCAAACCTTTTTCATTTTGATATAGCCCTTTGTTTGTGCTTTTGGTATAATATCTAAGAAACAATCACCTAATTCAAGGTCATGAATATTTATGCCTGTGTTTGCCTCTAAGAGTTTATATAAATTTTAGCGCTTACATTTAGTTCCGTTTTGAGTTAATTTTTGTGTATGGTATGGGGAAGGGGCCCAACTTAATTATTTTACTTATGGTTATCCAGTATGCCTATCCAAAGTTGCCAACCCTTTGTTGAGACCATTACCTTTTGTTTATTGGCTTGTTAGAAAAGTTTAATAAAATTTTCTGCTTTGTTACTAATTCTTCAAAATAGCAATTTGTTGACCTTTTGGTCTAGTGGGGCAGAGAGAAGCAGCTTAGAGTTGTAAGAATGGGTTATAAATGAACCCACTGACTTAAATATATGATTGTCGATTTCATCTTTTCGTTACTTGAGTATTAAATGAAATTCAGCTGCCATTTTTCTGCTTACTGGGCAGTTTTGTGCACAGAGTTCTACAGAATCTTCAGTGCTGGACCATTTAATGGAAATTGGGGTTAGGTTTCAAACATGTGACATAAAGGAAGAAAAGCTTCTGTTACACCTTTTCCTTCTTTAACTCTCCTATCCTGTTACCTTTTTTATCTTAAGAGGACTCTTTTGGATTATTAACACAGCCTTTTTCTGAGGGAAGATCAAGTACTAAGGCTTTTTTTTTTAAAGTTGGAGATTGAAGGAAATGTTCTATAATGACTGTTGAAAACATTATAGAGAAATTATAAGTATCTTTATTAGCCTTGGTAAATTTAAAATTCAGAATTAATATCAGAATCAAAGTTTCCATTTCCGTGTAATCCTAGTTGAAGGTTAGAAACAGCATGGTATTTTTCTTTCATTTAAAAAATCATGAAAATACAGTTATTTTACAACTTGTGAGATTACTTAGCATTTTGAAAGAAGTTTATTCTTTATTTGTAGAACATTTGACTCTAAATTGAGTTTTTAAGTTTTTCCCTATGTTTTAAGAGGCATTAATTATTCTCTTTTGGAGGTCTTACAAGCAAAGGGAAAAGTATACATCTTTTACAGAGTGTTTAAATATTACGTGTCTCATCTCTTTGTAGAGTTCTGTTTCTTTAGAATATGAGGCCAGTACTTTGCCAAGTAAGAGCTAATTTCCTGGGAAATCTGGTTGCTGGCTTGACTTCTTGCTCTGCCTTTCCCTTTTGTTGCTTTATAAAAGAGCGGAGCCCAGTCCTGTGGAAAATCACTAAATCATCGAATTATTTTCCTTAGCTTAAATTAAGCATGATTGATATATATTTGCATTGTATTGAATTCTGTAACTTTTTCTTTTATCAGTGTGTTCCTTTAACGAATGTTCTTATCCTTCTGTTGGTTTTCTTTTTCCTCTCTCTCCAGTAGACGTAGTTAGTGAGGGGTAACACTGGTGTTCTTACAATAAAATCCAGACAGTTATGAAATATAATAGTAGTTTCTATGATATTGGCCTCTAATTATGATTTTTTAATGACATTTTTTCTAATTTTTCCTCATTGCATATTTTACTGTGTACATACATTTGTAAGCTGCTTTCATTAACATACATTTCATTAAAATAATTTGAAACAGTTTAAAACAGATGAAGAATATTTCAATAATGGATGCATTATTATTTATGCAACCAGTTTCCATAGTGTTCACATTTAGCTTGCTTGTTGATTTCCAATTATTATAAACAAAACTTCAGTGAATATTGCTAAACCTAAATCTTTGTCCACATTTCTATATTTTTAAGATAAATACATTTGGAATTATTAGGTCAGGTTATACATTTCTTAGAGCTTTCAGGAGAGCAGAACATTGCATTGTTGCCCTCCAGAAAGGTTGTGCCGATTTATATTCCCCTTAGCAGTATGAGACTGAGGTATGTGTTAATACCTTTGCCAGCAGTGTTATTATTTTAAAGTATTTAAAATGTTAATATAAGGAGAAAATAGTAACTGGTTTCGTAAATTTGTGTTTATTTGATTTCAAGTAGACTATTTTAAATGTGATCATTAGCCTTTAAGTATCTCCTTTAAGTGAAGTTATATCACTGTTTGTCTTAATATTTTTCGTTTTCTGAGTGGGCTCCAGTTTTTACATGGAATCTAGGAATAATATTCAAAGCAGGATAATATTCAAAGCTGTGACTTAATTTATATAAGTGATCAGTGAAAGTTGTTTAATGCCCTTTCAATTTAGTTTTACCCTGCAACTACTTTCTGATTTTTGCCTGTTTTTGAATTTCATATAAATGGAATAATACCATATGTACTCTTTTTATCTGGCTTTTGTTTAATGTGTTTTTGAGATTCATTTTGTTTTCTACACTTTTATTGTTAAGAAAACCGTAACCAATAGAAAATTACAGCAGTGGTATATATACCCTTTTAAATAAAATGTCATTAAAACATTCTCTAAACCACAGTTTGTTAACTATTTAATTTACTTCAAGTCCAGGTTGTATCTAAGACACCATTTCCATCACAGTAGCCGTTTAAAGCCAGCCTTATTTCTATATGTGGGTAATTTCTGGGGGAGCTCTCTACTCAGGATGAACATGCACCAAGAATACATAAGAAAAAAATTTTTATATGTGCATCTACATTTAAGAGTTTCCATAGGAGTATCACTTAGTAAAACCCTGGGATTTATTTGCCTTTTAAAAGCAACCGATGAAAAAATTTTTCAAAAAAAGTTTATATTGTGGCAAGAAAACTCAAGTGAGTTATTAAACAAAAAAGTGAGGTTATTTTCAGAATAAAAATTATCTTCAACTAGGGATTGTTTAAAATGCAGTTTGAAATTAAACAGAATTTGAAGAAAATAAAAATAACACATTCTCTATGCTATAGCTCCCTCAGTCATGTCTCACTCTTTGCAATCCCATGGACTATAGCCCTCCTCTGTCCATGGGACTTCCCAGCCAAGAATACTGGGGTGGGTTGCCATTTCCTACTTAAGGGAATCTTCCCAACCCAGGGATTGAATCCTGGTCTCCTGCATTGGCAGGTGGATTCTTTACCACTGAGCCACCACATACTTTACGTGCACTAATTTAATCCTCATATTAATCCCTGCTAGAGTAGGTACTGTTATTATCCTTACTTAACAGTTGAGGAATCTGAAGCACAGAAGTTAAGCAACTTGCCACAAATCATAGAGAAAGTGGGGGACTCATATTCTTACCCTCAGTGCTAAAGAAATTAAATCAAATGCAATGAATTTTGCATTCTTTATGGAATGTGTGGTAGTGGTGGTCAGAATTTAAACTGGGATTTCTAAGTTTGCAAATAGACTCTTCACCAGTCTCTCTTTCTTCACTGTCAGTACTCCTGTCATGTATCCCAGGAGGGTGATTTATGGAAGGAAAGTATTATCTGAATAAACAGATGGTGGACAACCCTAGTAACCTGGGATTGAGTGCTTTCCTAGAGAAGATGCCATTTCTCTCTGTACCTTAAATTGAGTCTTGGAATTGGAGCAGCTATTTTTGGACAGTTCTCAGCAGTGTTTGTTTAACTGGTCTTTGTGAAAATCTCTAAATGTAAATATTTAACATCCTCTGGAAACAAACCAAGTAAGATATGAGGTTGATAGCACTTGTGCTTGAAAAATGTTGGGCCCAATAATAGTACTATTTAAAATACTTTATATTCATAGATATTTATGATATGTTGACACCAGAATCGCAGTTCTTAAAATTGTTTTCTTTCTTTCTGAACCCCTTGCATACTGACCCATGTAACTTTTTTTTGAACTCATCTTTGTCATTTGTTTGGGTTTAGACAAGGTTAACTTTTTAGTGGAGGGCTATATTTTTAGCCAGTTTCCTTGAAAGGAGGTTTGGAGATGGAAGAAGATGAAGGAAGTATTGGCTTTTTCCTTCACTACATCTTTTGTGGCTTCTTCCANCTGCCACACAGTCTTTATGGGTAAATACATGTGTTCTGTGTCTTGTCTTAAAAGCTAAGTTTCAGGGTGATTAAAAACCTGAGCATATCTCCTCCTCCATTCTCTTGTTGTTTTTGTTTAGTCCCTAAGTTGTATCTATCTCTTTTGTAATCCCGTGGACTATATAGCTCACCAGGCTCCTCTGTCCATTGGATCTCCCAGTCAAAAATACTGGAATGGGTTGCCATTTCCTTCTCCAGGGGATCTTCCAGGGATCAAATCTGTGACTCTGTTTTCTAGCATTATCAAAAAAGGATCAGCTCCAGTTATATGATAGTGCAGACTCTATCATTTTCTACCTTTGACCTATTTTACAAGAAAGCTGCAGTAGTAGTGAAAACAGATGTATGTGTAGAATGCCTATCAATGAATTAAAGCTCATTGTCAAGAGAATTACTTAGCTAGGCAAATGGGACTCACGGTGAAATTGTGCAGCCCGAGGCATATGCATGATGTCCTGTGTAGCGAATTTCACAGCGGACGACATTGTTGGAATAGTCCGACTCAGGCACCAAATAGCTGGGATTCACACTGACCTAGGCAAAACAAACATCATCTGTGTTTCAGATTTCATCAGCAGTGTTTACTGGTTAATTTTTTTACTCTTTCCAGGATGGAGGCTAAAATAGAGGCAGCATAATTCAACTAAATCAGGCAAGGAAGAGGGTGTAAGTTAGGCATGTGGTTCAAGTCTGGAGATTTTGAAGGAGGCTGGATCTTTTTCCATAACGTTCTTTCAAATAAGAATTTTAAAAATATATCTAGGTTAGTTTAGAAGTAGTTCTAGAAGATGTATAATTGCTTGCAGGACCATGAATATTTAACATTTGACTCCAGAGAATAAGCCCAC
This sequence comes from Neotragus pygmaeus, assembly GCA_006410875.1. NCBI lineage: Eukaryota > Metazoa > Chordata > Mammalia > Artiodactyla > Bovidae > Neotragus > Neotragus pygmaeus. Next base: position 73,185 of record SJYV01003245.1, read on the forward strand.
TGAGTTGCTATTGAAATACATTATGGGTATATATTCAAAGTTCTCTACCTTGAGAATATAGTTTCCAGGTTTGACATCAGTGATATCAATCCATTGGCAGTCTATGTCTGCATTATAGGTATCATAGCAGCCAGGACTCAAGCCCTGAAACAAATAAAATTCAAAAATTAAAAAGATGGTATATGGTTAGAGTGTGCTAAAGAATATGCTTATTATTTGCAAATTAAATTTTAATTTAGTACTTACAAGAGTTTGACATAAAACTATACTTATATTGCATCTCCTTTGAGAAGTATATATTACTCAGCCTTATAGCACCTCCAGCTAAAAAAAATACAGGACTAATATAAGTAGTAGTACATCTCGCTTAAAAGTGTAATAAATCACTAGTGATAAATACAATCTTAAGTGACAAAATAGGCCTCCACCAAAATCCTTGAATATTACCAGTTCAGGAATAAAGGCCACATAATAATCAATTTAGCTCAAATGTTGTCTTATCAGTGGAACTCTCTCCAATTTCTGTTCTTGGAAATTACCTTGCTGTACTCTGAAAGCCCATGATACTCAATTTGTGTATACATTTTATGCTATTTATCCTTCTATTCTCTATATTAAAATCATCCAGTATAAGAATGAATCTACTAGAGATTGTAAGCTCCCTAAGGGTGGAGTCTTATTGCATTTTTGAATAGTTAACACTTATGAAGTATGTATTATGTGCCAGGAGCAATTTTAAGCATATTTTATATATATATATAAATTTAATTCTCACAGCTACACAAGGGAGAAGGTAGTATTAATGCATTTTATGAATGAAGAAACTAAGGCTGTATAAGGTCAAATAGCTCATCCAAGAATAGCTGGTAAGTGGCTGAGCTGGTTTTGAGTTCAGGCATTTGGGGTCCAAGATCTCTGTAACCACCACGCTGTAATTTTTCTCACATCATCACTGAATATTTTGTTGTTGTGTTAAAGGGATGAATGCCACGTCAACTCTACTTGCTCAGATACTCACTTCAGTAGTAAATGAGTGCCTTCTAGCGGCTGAGAGGAGAAAAACACCACTAAGATAGGGTTCTTGCCCTCCAGCAAGTTAGTCTGGAGAAATTTGCTCAAATTGGAATCCACAGGTATATTCTTGATTCCACTGGTTGTTTATCAGAAGTTTTCACTGTTGTATTTTCATTCTAAAACTAATAAAAGTAAATTTAAAAGAATAGGCTGCAGTCATTTAAACTCAATATTGTTTGGTGCTTAAGATCACCTTGGCCACCAGAGAGAAGGCAGAATCATCTGGAGCATGCTGGACCAGTGCTGGTTTGCTTGGGCCTCGATTTGGGAAGAACAGGGGAGCACTGTGTTCTCATACAGTACACAACGGTACAGACAGGCCAGACTCAGAAAGGACCTGTGCCACTGCAGTGAGAACTGTTTTCCCACGCTGGTCCATACCAACCTGTAATCATTCATTAACCTTAGGCTGCGTAGTCAACATATTGTGAAGAATTTTCAGTTTCTGATTTCCAGCACATAATTCTTATTCTGGCACAGAGTATATACTCAGTGTTAGCTATTGCCGTTGCTACTTCTCCTGCTAGTACCACCTTCATGGCACTGTAAGGGATTCACCAAATTAGATACCTATTTAAGACTGGTTTAAATAATGCTTATCTTACCTTCAAGTGAACAAGAGCACTTTAAAGAATGCTGACATTGCCGCTCTACCTTACTCAGATGGCAGAATTTAAGTATAAGTTTTGATTATTTGAACTGGCAAAGAAAAAAAAAGGGGGGGTGGTTTTCAGGGCCATAAGCAAACAGGCATTTCCTGTATTCAAACTTTAAAAAAANTGGCCTACGTAGGTGGTGCAAACTCCTTGTCTCAGAGTTTTATTGGTTTTCTGCATAAACCAAGTTATTTAGCATCTTTTCTCCACTTATTTTCCTAATACACTATTTCTTTCTAATCTCCCTCCATATCTTTAATTGAACAATAATTTCTCAGATGCCGACGCCATCCCCGCTTCGAACTACCCTGGATCCACCCGGGCTGGACCCCAGCAATGCAGAGCAGATCATTTGCAAGAATCCTAAAGCTGTTAGGACCCTCCTTTTCTTAGGATGAGCTGTGTTCTCTTCCCTGTCCATTCTGAAGTTACAGTTAAACATCCCCCACAATGGTTCAACTTGGGCCTGAGTTTCACTTTTATTGAAAAGGAAACTAAGGGTCAGTGTGGCTGAGTTAGATAGAATCTCAGCCCAGGGCCTTTCACTCCAAAGTGCCCTGGACCCCACGCAAACACTTGTCCTGCCATCCTCAGAAAGGAAAGTCGGGTTTATAGAGAAGAGAGCCCACTGGGTGAAACAACCAAGGAAGGACGTTTGACATTGTCTGGGTCCTTGTCCTCATCACTCTTATCCTTGTTTACAAGTTAGTGAACAGTTTCTTTATGGAAGGAAGGAGTCACTCTGATCAGAGGAGCAGGGACAAGGGTGATTAATGTCTAGAAAGTCGAAAAAGCTTGTATGCTCCTTCAGTCCGTAGACCAGCACAGCACAAGCTTACACGTGGTCACCTCTGCCTTCCCAGAATACTATGGCTCCGTCTTGTCTCTAGGGCTGAAGTTTACTACATTCTTCATTACTCTTCCTCCAAGGTTAAGGCTGTTGAAGTGCTTTTGTCTCAGAATGGCCATCATCAAAAAGTCTACAAATAACAAATGTTGGAGAGAATGTGGAAAAAAGGAGCCTCCTACATTTTGGTGGGAGTATAAACTGGTGCAGACACCATGGAGGATGGTATGGAGGTTTCTTAAAAAACTAATGGAGGGACCATGCGGTCCTGCAGTCCCACTGGTCACATGTATGGACAAGACAAAAAAACTTCTCATCACTACAAAGTTAAGAGAGCACTGCGTCGACAACATAAAAAAGGCTCCAGGAAAAACATCGAAAAAAATCTACGTTCAGTGAAAATACCCTTCAAAGCAAGCAGTTAATGTAACTCATGACCAGAATCTGTGCTGTCTTACGTTCTCAGTACTCAGGAGATTCCAGTGATGCGATGACGGTCACAGACGTGATATAGAAATCCTGTCTCAGACCAGCACTTTCGGTTCATCTTCCTGAAATGAGGAAGTGCTTCTTCCTCAATGTACCGGCTTGGAGAATTTTTTTTCCTGCCACTGATACGTCCCCAGCATCTCTCTTCTCCAGTGATCATGCCTGTGTCGCGCTAATGCATTGGAGCATCTTGCTGCTTTAGGGTTTTGTGCTCCGCTGTGCTTAGTTGCTTGGTCGTGTCTGAGTCTCTGGGACCCCGGGGACTGAAGCCCGCCAGGCTCCTCTGTCCGGGGGATTCTCCCGGCAAGAGTACTGGAGTGGGTTGCCGTTTTCCCTCCAGGGGATCTTCCCGACCCAGGGATTGGCAGGCGGGTTCTTCATGACTGAGCCGCCGGGGAGCCCCGTATACACTCTAAGTAGAGATAAAGACGACAGCTGGAAACAGCAGTGGGACCACGGGAACAGGGAGCTGATCCGCCCTTTATTGATTATGGGCACTTTCCTCACGAGCCGCATATGTTACGAGAAACTTACGAACCTGTAAATAAACCAGACAGAAACCGGAATACTGCCAGATGACATCACTTAGACATTATTTTTAAACGTTCCTTCAAAACATTGACTTTATTTTTTAAATTCATTTCTTAATTGGAGGAAAATTGCCTTACAACGCTGTGTTGGTTTCTGCCATGCAATAGCACAAGTCAGCCATGACTATGCCTATATCACCTCCCTCTTTATACATGGGGGCTTAAAGAGAAAAGACGTTGAGCTCATAGAAGCACAGAAGAGCGTGGTGGGTGCCAGGTTAGAAGGTGGAGGAAGCAGGAGGGGGTGCCGGACCCAAAGGGAAGGCCGTGCGTGGGCAGTGAGCAGGGACGCTGGGGTCCTGCTGGCCGGTCACCACTCTCCCACCACACAGCCCCCGCCGCCTCCCCGCTGATGAGGCTCCATTAGTCCTTCCAGCCCCGCCTCTGCCTCTCTGGCCATGTGCCCAGCCCACCNGGGGGGGGGGTGCCGAAATATTTAAATTATTCTAAAAATTACACCGAAGGACTTCCCTGCTGTTACAGTGGCTAGGACTCTGCTCCCAATGCATGGGACCCAGGTTTGATCCCTTATCAGGGAACTAGATCCCATGTGCCCAACTAAGACCTGGTACAGCCAAATAAATAAATAATAAAATTATAGTGAATAATACAAAGAATATATTTCGGTTTTTCCGTATAGAAAATAAGTAGTACCAACACCACTTTCTGAGTAGCATCCATTCTTCATTGATCTGTAGTGAGGATCTTTTTATTTTTTGGCTGTGCCTGGCAACTTGTGGGATCTTAGTTCCCCAACCTGGGATTGAACCTTGTCCTCGGCAGTGAAAATGCCGAGTCCTAACCACTGGACTGCCAAGGAATTCCCTACAGTGAAGATCTTCTAGTCATATGTAATGTTCTATATACACACGGGCCTGTTTTTATACTCTCTTTATCTGCCTATCCCTGAGCCAGTACTACTCTGTCTTTATTTACTGTCATTTTGTAATAAATTGAGATATCTGAGATGGTGAGGCACCATAATTCTCCCACTTTATTATTCTTTAAAATTATCTTGATGATTCTTCTCTCTGTTAGTCTTTAAAATTCTTTGATTTTTTTTGTATAGCACTGTAATAGACTTCCCTGGTGGTAATTGGAAGGACTGATGCTGAGGCTGAAACTCCAATACTTTGGCCACCTCATGTGAAGAGTTGACTCATTGGAAAAGACCCTGATGCTGGGAGGGGTTGGGGGCAGGAGGAGAAGAGGACAACAGAAGATGAGATGGCTGAATGGCATCACTGACTCGATGCACATGAGTTTGGGTGAACTCCAGGAGTTGGTGATGGTCAGGGAGGCCTGGCGTGCTGCGTTTCATGGGGTTGCAAAACTGAGCAACTGAACTGAACTGAATCAGTACCTTCATATTGAATGTGTGAAATGAACAACAGCCAGTTATATGCTATAAAGCTTATGGATAACGGTGTCACAAGTTAATGTCAGTAAAAATATGACTCTTGACTTTTGAGAATATAAATAAAATACTTGGCGTTTACTTGTAGAAATGTTTAATTAAATTACTTTGAAATTTAAGCTGGGTTTAGTATTAAATATCTTGAATACTCCCCTCAACTCCCTGCCCCATTCCATGCTCCTTTTGATTACAGTTTGGAAAGAGTAAGCAAGATTTTTGAAAAATTGTTGTTTAGACAAATAGTTTAAAACCACTTTAAAAAAACCATGATAAATTTCACATGAAATTGATGAAATAGGCTTTATGAGCACCTTTTACTTTAAAACTAATTGTCTGTATAAGCTCCATCATTTTGAATTTAGACCTGGAAAGAACATTAGTTTTCATTTACTTGAAAATGCTTCATATTTTCATTTTATGGTGGATAAAGTTGAGTTTTGTATCACACACTGAAAATTTTGTTTCCGTTTCCTAACTGCCATCGTCAAACATTGCAGCAGAACTCTAGTTCCTCATGCTCTTAATCTCCTCTCTTTATATACTCTTTACTTTGTCCCTTTTTGTCTTTTCATTGAGGATGTTTGGTCTGTTTTGAGTGCTTTTTCTCTATTATCCTTCCAAGCCTAGTAGAGCCATCTCCTCACATGAGGGCTTTCTTATGCATCACCTTCTTTACATTATATCTCTTTCTCTTTTGATTCTGTAGCACTTTGTACCAGTGTTGTATGGCATACTGTCTGCTTTGCGTTATAATTACGTATACCGTCCCCTCCTCCTACCCACAGTGAGATTCTGTACATATTGGGAACAGGCTCCTGGTTACTTTGACTTGCTCTTTGTAAGCCCCACATAGTTTCTTTTGTGTAGTGTGTCCTTAGTAGTGTTGGAATTGGATTAATTTAATAATCTCTGCTTTTATGGAGCTTACGGAGTAGTGAAAAGAGGTGCACAATAAGAAGATAGATTAATACATAGAAAAATTGCCATTTGAAAATACTAGTATGTTATTATGAGAGAATAATAGGGGAACCAGTTTTAGATCTTGTTGGTAAAGGCCACACTTAGGGTTGACATTTAAGTTGATATGAAGAATTCAGAGGAGCCACCATGAGGAGAGTTGGAGGTAGAGCATTTTGTAAATGTGGGAAGACTAAAGCAGGAAGGAACTTGAATTTTTGAGAAACTGAAGTGAGGCTGGAACTTAATGAATGTGAGGAAGACTAGTTGATAAGATGAAGTTAGACATAAAGAAGCCAGATTGCAGAGTGCCTTGTCAGTTGCTGTAGAAGGTTTTACTTTGTTTTATGAAATGGCATGCCATTGAAGGATTTTAAACAGAATAATATAAATATGCTTTACATATTAAAAAGATCCTTACGGCTACCATCTGATAATTGGATTGTAGAGGAAGGGAGCAAGAGGGAAAGCAGGAAGAGCAATTAGAATGGTGGTGGAAGTATAGATAGAAGTGGATGGATTTAAGATAACATTTGCATTTTTAAGATTTACCATTTGGTTACGTGTGAAGAAGAAAAAGGAATAAAGACTCAAGGGTTATTCCAGGTTTCTGGCTTGGTATTTGAGATAGAAGAGGACTGGGAAAACAACTTTTTTTTTTTTTCTTAAGAGGATGAGAATCACTGTTATGGACCTGTAAAATTTCAAGAGACACCTAAGTGATAACTTTGGGGTATTGAAAACTGGAGTTTAAGGAGAGGCGCTAGTGGAAATTGTCATTGTATAGATGAAATTTAGAGCTGTGAGGAAAGGGTGAGATCAACTGTCTGGTTCTCAGCTTGAAGGAACTCCAAATATAGCTATCTGATGAAGACGAAAAAGTGATTGTTATGTAGGGGGAAACCAGGATTTGTCATGTCATAGAAACCAGGAGAGGAGAGATTTAGTGCTCATTTGAATTACCAGAATGGAAATGTTTGGTGATCTTGTGTTTGTTGTTCTGTGTCCCTCCAGATTCACTCTTGCCCTTTTCTTCCCTGCTTGGTGCCTCAGAAGGCTGCCCTCTATTAATTGCATTGCTAAGGCTTCCTTGCCTCTGATTGCAGGTTGCATTCAACCAGGAGATGACTGCGTTCAGTTTGGGGGAATGTTACAAATTTGATTATGGAAAGAACAGGAAGCTTTCATCTGATAGCTTCCATTTTCTTAATAAAAGTGTCAAAAGAGTTGGGAGAAAATGGAGAGAAAGGGAGAAATGTTAAAGAACTGAAGAAAAAGTATAAAGCAGTAACTCCAGCAAACTTTCAGAGCAAAATTGAAACTGGACAGGACCTTGTGGAGCCCTGTCAGGTGCAGAGGCCTGTCTGTGTCCCCGTTTCTTCTTTGTAGAAAAAAAGCTTTTAGCCTGCTCAACCTTTCCTGTGTTCCAAAGGGCAGATTCAAACAGTTGCTATTTAGGGGATGAAGAAATGCAGAAAGAAGCCACAGTGCAGCAATGGGGCAGGGTCCTCGTTCCTCCTCAGGAGATGTGCATAGCATTTAGATCCATCTTTTGTCTGAGTTCTGCAGGAACTAAGGTCCTCCACCCAGTGGAGTGTGGTAACTTCAGTCAAAGCATAAGCACATGGATCCCAGACTGATTGGAGCCAGAGGCTGATGCCTGAGATCTGTGGAACACCACCCTGTTATGTCATCACCAACCAGTCAGAAGAAGGTCACACACCTTATAGCCTTTCCTTGTAAAATTTACTTATAAAAATTCTTCCCTGAAAACCATCAGGGAGTTCAGGCCTCTTAGACGTGAGCCACCCCATTCTCCTTGTTCAGTCCTTGCAATAAACCTTTCTTCACTCCAGACTCTGATATTTTGGTTTGTTTGACTTTTCTGTTTGTCAGGCACATCAACTTGGTTGAGGTTGTTAAGTGTAAATTTATGACAGTAACTGTTTGGCCTGGATATATATATGATTTTCTTCAATATTCCATTGCTCTGCTGCAGTCATAGAGTTAGCTGGAGTTTTGCTAGGAGAGTGTGAAGGAGAGAGAGATCTGATAAACGTTGAATTGAGTTCAAGGAGTGATTATATTTGATGGACTGTGAAATCTTAAGCTAGATTAAAAAAAAAAAAAAGACTCCCTGGAGATGGTTAAGCCTCCAAGCTTGCACTCTAGAGGGCACGGCTTTGTTTCATGGTTGAGGTGCTAAGACGCTGCATGCTGCACAGTGTGGCCACACAGAAAACAGAGCGTGAAACCAGGAGATTGATAGGGAGAAAGTGGAGGGGTTATGAACAGGTTCTCTTATTGAGAACTAAGAATTATTTCCAATGGCCAGTCGAACAAGTGAATTGGGAAGATCAATTTTTTAAATTTTGTATTTCTCATTTACATTCCAAATGACCAGAATCTGTGCAGACTTAACCACGTGGAACCTTTTATTCTCTTTTAAAATATTTACTTATTTATTTGGCTGCACCAGGTCGTAGTTGTGGCACACAGGATCTTTGATCTCCATTGTAGCAGGTGGGATCTTTAGCTGTGGTATGCATGATCTAGTTCCCTAACCAGGGGTCGAACCCAGGCCCCCTGCATTGAGAGCGTCAGGTCTTAGTCACTGGACCATCAGGAAAATCCCTGGAACCTTTCGTTCTAAGTAGACAGTTTAAACCTGCATTCTAGCCAGATTGAAGTATGTGCATACGCACACAGTTAATGACCTATAGTGCTGAATGTGATTTCAAACATGATGTGTTTTCAAGTTTTTANAAAAAAAAAAAAAAGACTCCCTGGAGATGGTTAAGCCTCCAAGCTTGCACTCTAGAGGGCACGGCTTTGTTTCATGGTTGAGGTGCTAAGACGCTGCATGCTGCACAGTGTGGCCACACAGAAAACAGAGCGTGAAACCAGGAGATTGATAGGGAGAAAGTGGAGGGGTTATGAACAGGTTCTCTTATTGAGAACTAAGAATTATTTCCAATGGCCAGTCGAACAAGTGAATTGGGAAGATCAATTTTTTAAATTTTGTATTTCTCATTTACATTCCAAATGACCAGAATCTGTGCAGACTTAACCACGTGGAACCTTTTATTCTCTTTTAAAATATTTACTTATTTATTTGGCTGCACCAGGTCGTAGTTGTGGCACACAGGATCTTTGATCTCCATTGTAGCAGGTGGGATCTTTAGCTGTGGTATGCATGATCTAGTTCCCTAACCAGGGGTCGAACCCAGGCCCCCTGCATTGAGAGCGTCAGGTCTTAGTCACTGGACCATCAGGAAAATCCCTGGAACCTTTCGTTCTAAGTAGACAGTTTAAACCTGCATTCTAGCCAGATTGAAGTATGTGCATACGCACACAGTTAATGACCTATAGTGCTGAATGTGATTTCAAACATGATGTGTTTTCAAGTTTTTAAAATATCTTTTTTGTCTATTTGGTAAGTACAGATATTTCTCAATATGAATAATACTTATCAAATTAACTTCCTTTGTTTACTTCTACTTTCTATAAATAGGACACAGGAAAACACTTTTCCTCTGGTAAATATCTGGATCTATTTAGAATCTTTCTATGAAGTTTGTGACATAAGATCTAAACTTACTTTTCCTTAAAACCTTTAAAAAACATGTTCATTATTGGTATTTGTTTAGATGCTAAATTGTGACCAACTCTTTTGCGATCTCATGGACTATAGCCTTCCAGGCTCCGTTGTCCATGGAATTTCCCAGGCAAGAATACTGGAGTGGGTTTTCATTTCCTTCTCCAGGGGATCTTCCTGACCCAGGGATTGAACCCACGTCTCCTGCGTTAGCAGGCAGATTCTTTACCACTAAGCCACCTGGGAAGCCATTATTGATACAGATTTTTGAAAAAATCATTTGGCAGGTTCTTGTCGTTGTTCAGGCGCTAGATCGTGTCTGACTCTTTGCCACCTCATGGACTGCAGCACACCAGGCTTCCCTGTCCTTCACTATCTCCTGAAGTTTGCTCAGGCTCATGTCCATTGAGTCAGTGATGCCATCTAACCATCTCATCCTCTGTTTTCCCCTTCTCCTGCCTTTAATCTTTCCCAGCATCAGGGTCTTTTCCACTGAGTCAGCTCTTCACATCAAGTGGCCAAAGTATTGGAGCTTCGGCTTCAGTGTCTGTCTTTCCAATGAATATTTTCTTAAGGATTGACTGGTTTGATCTCCTTGCTGTCCAAGGGATTCTTAAGCATCTTCTCCAGCACCACAATTCAAAAGCATAAATTCTTCGTCACTCAGCTTTCTTTATGATCCAATTCTCATATCCATACATGACTACTGGAGGTTCTTAATATATAGTTAAACATAAACTTAACATAATGATCCAATAGTTCCATTCCTAGGTATTTATTCAAGTGAAATAAAAGCTTATAGTCATGGAAACCTATATGTGAATACCCCAAACTAGAAACAAACCCAAATGTGCCTCACCTGGTGAACTGATAAACTTTGGTACATTCATAAAATGAAATACTATTTGGCAGTGCATACATCAGCATGAATGGGTGGGTATCAGATACATTATGACATTATGCTAAATGAAAGAAGCCAGACTCAAAAGGCAAGATACTGTATGATTCCATTTTAATGATATCTTAGAATAAGCATAACTAAAGAGACAGAAAGCTGACTGTTGGTTGCCAGTGTGTGGGGGTACAGTTGGACTGCAAAGGACAGGAGGGAGTTTTTTGTGGTGTTCTGTATTGTCTGTGTATGTTAGTCCCTCAGTTGTATTTGACTCTTTGTGATGCCATGGACTGTAGCCCTCCAGGCTCCTCTGTCCACTGAACTATCCAGGCAAGAACATTGGAGTGGGTTGCCATTTTCTCCTCCAGAGGATCTTCCAGACCCAGGAATCAGACCCAGATCTCCTGCATTGCAGGTAGGTTCTTTACCATCTGAGCTACCAGGGAAGTCCACATTGTCTATATCTGTTCTATATCTTGTTTGTGATGGTGGTTACACGCTTATGTGTTTTTCAAACTCAGAAGTGCACACTCAAAAGTGAATTTTAGTGTATATAAATTATACCTCAGTTAAACTTTTAGCATGTAAAATGTCACCATATTAAAAGATATTTTGGAAAATATCTCAAGAAAATGTAGTTTAAGAGTTTGCTTATGTAACTTTTTGGGAGTAGAGAGTGGTGGGCAGGCATCATTGGTATTTGTAAACTTATTTGAAGCTTAGGAAACGTGTACATGCTGAATTTGCATTTAGCAAACATTCTTACTGTAAGTGTAAAAGAATGAATGTTGTAATTAGTGAAGCCTAAGAGACTTAGAGTCTTTGCTTTACAGATAAAGAACCTGAAGCCTTGTTTAGGTAGCTAAAGTCACACAGCTGCTTAGTGGCAGAGGCAGGTCTAGAAATTAAGTGGTGCATTACTAATTTGATGCTTGTTTTACTAAAACACTTTATATTCTTAGTTTTTTTCCCTAGAGACTATTTTAAATTCCCTTTCAGAACCTTTCAATTGTGTCATCTTTGAGCTGGAAACCACTCCCTTCCTAGTGGTAGGAAAATCCTGTGTCTGGTTGATAATAGGAAGGCTAAGTTTGAGAGATACTACATCACTTGAAAGTTTATGTAGACATAGCAAACAAATTTGGTTATAAAGACACTTTGCTTTAACTGTGGGAAACTGGATGCTAGGTTTTGGGGTTTCAGGGACTACTGTTTAGAAATTGACTTTTGTAACTTCATTACATAAAAAATAATCTTTTAAATTATTATGATTATTGGTTTGTTGGGAAGTAAGAAAAGGTTTGAGTGTTAGGCTCCTTCTTGTTACCTTAAGTAATGAAGATTTATAAATACTGAGATGTAGGCGGAAGTCCTGGAGATGGTTTTAATAGTTATACATTCAGGAAATGGATAATGGAAAATCCTTCAGAATGTAACAGCAGGTTTAGTTGTTTTTTAATCTTGAGACTCAGCTAACTGTCATTGTCTGTCTTGTGTTTATCTCCCTCCTTGTATAGTAGTTTCACATTTGCCACTGGATCTCAGTTCTAGAACCAGGCTTAGAGTTCCTACTCCTCAGAGATATTGTTGATATTGTGGATATTGCAAACTCAGTCACAGACCTAGCAAGTGATTTCTTTCTTGATTTTGAAGCTGTGTCTGTATCCTGCAACCTTCCTAGGGATAATTTCCTGCAAGCCATAGCCCCAGGTGGAGTTGGCCATTGTTTTCTTTACACGGGAGCCCTAACCAGCCTTAGCTCTTACCTAGCTCTGCTAAGTCCTCTTTTTGAAATGGAGTGCTTTTAGACCCTGATCTCTAGGGAAGCCAAACTCCCAGCTGCCTCTGCCTGTATAGATCAGGAACCCAGTGGGCCCCTGGCTTCAGCCTCACATCATTTTGCATCTGTGTTCCTTATCACTGCCTGAGACATACTATTTTTTGAGCCAGCTGTGTATTGTTTTTAATATATTTGACACATTCATATGTTAATTGTTATTTGGATGAATTTACTGTACCATTTTGACTAGAAGCCTTTTACTTGTTGTTCAGTGGCTAAGTTGTGTCTATTTGCCACCCCATGGATAGCAGTATATGAGGCTCCTCTGTCCTCCACTATCTCCTGGAGTTTGCTCATATTCATGTCCATTGATCAATGATGCCATCCAACTATCTCATCCTCTGCTGCCCCCTTCTCCTGTTGCCTTCAATCTTTCCCAGCATCAAGGTCTTTTCCAATGAGTTGGCTCTTTGTATCAGGTGACCAAAGTATTGGAGCTTCAGCTTCAGCAACAGTCCTTCCAGTGAGTATTCAGAATTGATTTCCTTTAGGGTTGACTGGTTTGGTCTCTTTGCAGTCCCAGGGACTCTCAAGAGTCTTCTCCATCACCACAGTTTGAAAGTATTCATTGTTTGGTGCTCAGGCTTCTTTATAATCCACCTCTCATATCTGTACATAACTACTGGACAAACCATAGCTTTGACTCTGTGGATTGTTGTTGACACAGTGATGTCTCTGCTTTTCAACACGCTGTTTAGATTTGTCATAGCTTTCCTTTCTTCCAAGGAGCAAGCGTCGTAATTTAATGGCTGCAGTTACCATCTGCAGTGATTTTGGAGCTCAAGAAAATAAAATCTATCACTGATTTCACTTTTTCCCCTTCTATTTGCCATGAAGTGATGGGACCGGATGCCATGGTCTTAGTTTTTTCAATATTGAGTTTCAAGCCAGCTTTTTCACTCTGCTCTTTCACCCTCATCAAGAGGCTCTTTAGTTCCTGTTCACTTTCTGCCATCAGAGTGGTATCACCTGTATATCTGAGGTTGTTGATATTTCTCCCAGCAGTCTTGATTCCAGCTTGTGATTGATCCAACCTGGCATTTTGCTTGATGTACTCTACATATAAATTAAATAAGCAGGGAGATAATATGTAGCCTTTTTGTACTCCTTTCCCAGTTTTGAACTAATCTATTGTTCAATGGCCAGTTCTAATGGTTGATTCTCGACCCACGTATAGGTTTCTGTGTTTCTCAGGAGACAGGCAAGGTGGTCTGGTACTCTGATCTCTTTAAGAATTTTCCATAGTTTGTTGTGATCCACACAATCAAAGGCTTTAGTATAGTCAGTGAAGCAGAAGTAGATGTTTTCTGGAACTCCTTGGTTTCTCCATGATCCAATGAATGTTGGCATTTTGATCTCTGATTCCTCTGCCTTCTTTTTTTTTTAGACATACATATTTTATTGAAGCATAGTTAACTTACAATGTTTCAGGTGCACAGCAAGGTGATTCAGTTATACAGATACACATATCATATTTTTGAAATTATTTTCTATTATAATTATTAGATGATATTAACTGTAGTTCCCTATGATGTACAGTAAACCTTTGTTGCTTGTTGCATGTATATTTTTTAATGAGAAATCTAGCATTTTATTCATACTAAGTAACACAAGTAGAATCAAAATGTCATAATATTTTTAGTTAGGCAAAAATTCATAAGTTTTCTAACATATATATATATATTATACATATTTATATGTTGTATAGTTGCTAAGTCATGTCGACTGGTTGCGACCCATGGACTGTAGTCAACCAGGCTCCTCTGTGGGGTTTCCCAGGCAAGAATGCTGGAGTGGGTTGCCATTTCTTTCTTCAGGGTGTCTTTTGTATACATATATATTTCTACTTTTCTACTTCTGTAGTTTTTGTACTACACTTTATAAAGGCTTGAGAAAGAACATTAAAAAAAAAAGAGAGATGGAGAAATTGTGGAACATAAACTAAATGAATTCTGAGCACTGAATATGAAGTAGAAAAAGTGAAACAAGCTAGATAAAAGTAAAAGATCATCATAAAGCCCAGTTGTTTTTTAACATGAATGCTCATTAGAAACTTATTTGGAGCTCTGGAGAAAAAAAGCAATACCTGAGCATTTGTATTTTTCAAAAAGTTTCAAAATAATTGTAATATGCATCTGAATTTTAAAAAGTGGTTATAGATTTTTCTATTAGATCCTAGTTTTGGTGATACAGAGTTCTCTTATCTTTCTGTTAACCAATCATGATATAGTGGTATTGAGTGAGTAATAGTTACATAATCACAATTGTGAGAGTTGGACCATAAAGAAAGCTGAGCGAGGAAGAAGTGATACTTTTAAACTGTGGTGTTGGAGAAGACTCTTGAGAGTCCCTTGGACAGCAAGGAGATCAAACCAGTCAGTCCTAAAGGAAATCAGTCCTGAATATTCATTGGAAGGACTGATGCTGAAACTCCAATACTTTGGCCACCTGATGCAAAGAACTGACTTGTTTGAAAAGACCCTGATGCTGGGCAAGATTGAAGGCAGGAGAAGGGGATGACAGAGGATGGGATGGTTGGATGGCATCACTGACTTGATGGACATGAGTTTGAGCAGGCTCCGGGAGTTGGAGATGTATAGGGAAGTGTGGCATGCTGCAGTCCATGGGGTTGCCAAGAGTCGGACACGACTAAGTGAGTGAATTGAACTAAATCAAGATTGTGTCAAGATGTTTATCAGTTTTCACAATCAATAGCTAGACAGTGGAGTCAACCAGAATGATGTGGTAAGTGGAAGTGCATACATGCACATGTTTTAATCCACCTAGCCAGTCTCTGTCTTTGGTTGGTGCATTTAATCCATTTACATTTAAGGTAATGATTGATATGTATGATTCTTGTTTTGGGTTTATTTTCTGTAGGTCTTTCCTTTCTCTTATGTTTCCTGCGTAGGGACAACTCTTTAGCATTTGTGGTGAAGCTGGTTTGGTGGTGCTGAATTCTCTTAACTTGTCTGTCTGGAAAGCTTTTGATTTTTCCATCAAATCTAAGAGAGTCTTGCTGGGTAGAGTATTCTTGGTTTTAAGTTCTTCCCTTTCATCACTTTAAATATATCATGCCATTCCCTTCTGGCTTGTAGAGTTTCTGTTGAGAAATCAGCTGATAGCTTGATGGGAGTTCCCTTGTATGTTATTTGTCATTTTTTCCTTGTTGCTTTTAAGATTTTATCTCTGTCTTTAATTTTTGTCAGTTTGATTACTATGTGTCTCGGTGTGTTCCTCCTTGGGTTTATCGTGCCTGGGACTCTCTGTGCTTCCTGGACTTGGTTGACTATTTACTTTCCCATGTTAAGGAAGTTTTCAGCTGTTACCTCTTCAAATATTTTCTCAGGTCCTTTCTCTCTCTCCTTCTTCCAGGACCCCTGTACTGCAAATGGTGTGTTTAATGTTGTCCCAGAGGTCTCTTAGGCTGACTTCATTTCTTTTCATTCTTTTTTCTGTATTCTGATCTGTGGCAATGATTTCCACCATTCTGTCTTCCAGGTTATTTATCTGTTCTTCTGCCTCAGTTATTCTGCTATTGATTCCTTCTAGTAAATTATTCATCTCTGTTTGTTCTTTAGTTCTTGTAGGTCTTGGTAAACATTTCTTGCATCTTCTCAATCTTTACCTACATTCTTTTCCAAGATTCTGATCATCTTCACTATCATTATTCTGAACTCTTTTTCTGGAAGATTGCCTGTCTCCATTTATTTTTTTTTCTGAGGTTTTATCATGTCCCTTCATCTGGGACATAACTCTGCTTTTTCATCACGATTAACTTTCTGAAATAGGATTTTTGCATTAGCCACTGTGAAACTGTTCTTCTGTCTGCCTTCTGATGGCTGAGGCTAAGAGGCTTGTGTAAGCTTCTTGATGGGAGGGACTGGCTATGGGAAAAACTGGGTCTTGCTTTGGTGGGCAGGGCCTTGTTCAGTAAGGCTTTAATCCAAGTATCTGCTGATGGCTGGGATTGCACTCCCTCCCTGGTAGTTGTTTGGCCTGAGGGGACCCAGCCCTGGGGTCTAAGGGCTCTATGTTAGGGTTAATGGTGAACTCCAGGAGGGTTTATGCCAAAGGGGAGCTTCCAGTGCCACTGCCCCTGTGGTGAGCCCCTGCCAACCCACACCTCCACAGGTGACCCTCCAGAACTAGCAGGTAGTTTTGAATCCATCTCCTGTGGGGTCACTGCTCCTCTCTTTTGGGTCTTGGTGCATGCTAAATTTTGTTTGTGCACTCCAAGACTGGAGTATCTGTTTCTCCCAGTCCTCTGGAAGTCCTTTAATCAAATCCCACAGGCCCTCAAGGCCAGTCAGTTCAGTTCAGTCGCTCAGGTGTGTCCGACTCTCTGCAACCCCATGAATCGCAGCACGGCAGGCCCCCCTGTTCATTACCATCTCCCAGAGTTCACTCAGACTCACGTCCATCGAGTCCGTGATGCCATCCAGTCATCTCATCCTCGGTCNTGGGAATGCAAACTAATACAGCTACCATGGATAACAGTGTGGAGATTCCTTAAAAAGCTGGAAATAGAAATGCCATATGACCCAGCACACACACTGCGGAAACCAGATTTGAGACACGTGTACCCCAATGTCCATACTATACTTTTAACCTAATTATTGAGTCATCTGTGATCTATTTTGTTTAATATAATTTAAGGCATCTTGCATTTATTTATCCATTATTTATATGTATTCTGATTGATACTGTCAAAAACCTTTGTTTTACTGATCTTCAGTAAAGATGTTAAGATTTTAATAAATATATCTTCAATATAAATTCTCACATCTTATACTTTTTAAAAACTTTCTGCCAAATTAAATTAAAATAATTTGAAATTACTTTATAAATGTATAATCACACCTATAAGTACTAGTGAATGAAAATACATGATTTTATCTTATGTTTGTTTTTGCTACAAGTTTGAGGAAAACATATTTTCTTAGCATCTGAAGCATTTGAGTTTTATTATCACCCATCAGAAACTGTGTAAATAACTTTTCCTAAATTTTCCTTTGAATGACAATATGGGAAAAGTTTGTGAACAAAACTATTTTTTACCTGCTTTAAATCACATTTATATTTGTATTTCCTAGATAAGATTCTCATCATAAACTCAGACCAGAATTTAAACAAATTTAAAATAAAAAACAAAATACAGGTTAGCATTAATATCTTTAAATGGTTTTAAAATAATGCAAAGTGTATAAGCAATGCCGTGTGGGGCCACCCTAGAAGGAAGTGTCATGGTGGAGAAATCTGACAGAATGTGGTGCACTGGAAAAGGGAATGGCAAACCACTTCAGTATTCTTGCCTTGAGAACCCTAAAATGAACAGTATGTTAAGGCAGAAAGATGGTGCCCAATATGCTACTGGAGATCAGTGGAGAAATAACTCCAGGAAGAATGAAGGGATGGAGCCAAAGCAAAAATGACATCCAGTTGTGCTTGGGACTGGTGATAGAAGCAAGGTCTGATGCTGTAAANCAATATGCTACTGGAGATCAGTGGAGAAATAACTCCAGGAAGAATGAAGGGATGGAGCCAAAGCAAAAATGACATCCAGTTGTGCTTGGGACTGGTGATAGAAGCAAGGTCTGATGCTGTAAACAGCAATATTGCATAGGACCTGAAATGTTAGGTCCATAAATCAAGGCAAATTGGAAGCAGTCAAACAGGAGATGACAAAAGTGGGCATCTACATTCTAGGAACCAGCAAAATAAGATGGACTGGAATGGGTGAATTTAACTCAGATGATGACTGTAACTACTACTGTGGGCACGAATCCCTTAGAAGAAATGGAGCAGCCATCATAGTCAACAAAAGAGTCTGAAATGCAGTACATGGATGCAATCTCAAAAATGACAAGGAAAACCATTCAAATCACAGTAATCCAAGTCTATGCCCCAACCAGTAACACTGAAGAAGCTGAAGTTTAATGGTTCTATGAAGACTTACAAGATCCTCTAGAACTAACACCCAAAATATGTCCTTTTCATTACAGGGGACTGGAATGCAAAAGTAGAAAGTCAAGAAACACCTGGAGTAACAGGCAAATTTGGNTGTCTTTTAATTTCATGGCTGCAGTCACCACCTGCAGTGATTTTGGAGCCCCCCAAATAAAGTCTGCCATGTTTCCACTGTTTCCCCATCTGTTTGCCATGAAGTGGCAAACCCACTTTTACACAGACAGAAAAATGAAAATCAGTATTTACCCATATTACATGTGATGCATTCCTGTTTTTCTATTTTTATGTGCTGACTGTACCCTAGATGACTTCACAGTTCAGGGTCTTTAACTTGGTTTCCTTTGGAGAACAGGTGTATTGATCTGGCTTTCCTTTACTTATAGAGTGTTTCAGGGATAGCATTTCATGAGGTGAGAGTGCAGCTGGTTAAGCAGGAGGACTGTTCCACACCTGGAAACATCTGGCTCTTGAGCTCTATAAAGTTTCAGCTAGCACTAAATTTGGATTTAGCCCTTAAGTACCTGCTACTCCTTGATGAAATGAATTCCTTAGATATGCCTTAACTAAATATTTTGAGTTATCCCAGTGTTACACCATTCTCTGAGGATGCAAGGAGCCGGGTTGCTTCTGGCTTTCTATTCTTGATATTTACTGTTATGTCATACTTGGCTTCCCCTATTGCTTATCTTAATCATAAACTGTATATTCTTTAAGGCTCAGATCTTAGCAGTTGATTCCTCAGTTTTCTTGTGGCTTGCTAGTACATATTCAGATACTTCAGGTATTTCCTCTTTCTTAAAGTCTTCATTCTGTAGCTAGAATGTTTTTTGCTGAAGAGGAAAAGAGTTAATTTACATGGGAATTTATTTATTTGACTTTAATCTTAAGTAATTACAAAGTTAAGCAGAGAACTACATGTTTTAACTCTGATTCAGTGTTTATAGTTACTTAGAGTTATTAGAATTGTAACTTAGAGAGCTATGCTTTGAATCTCAGAGGGAGAATATTTGTACTTGGTACTGTTCTTGATGACTCTTAACAGGAATAACCAAGTTACTGTTGTGTGTGTGTATATATATATATATATAGAGAGAGAGAGAGAGAGTTTTAGCTAGCACTAAAACTGTGTATATATATATAGTTTTAAATCTTGTTTTTATGACTGTAGGACTCAAAAATAATAAATAGGCATTGTATTCATTCCAGTCTAGAAGTTGTATATGGTTTGCATTGTTGTTTTTTGTAGCAAAATATATGTAACATAAAATTTACTGTTGTAACCATTTTTAAGTATACAGCTCAGTGGCATTCAGTATATTCACATGATTGTGCAACTATCCCCACCATCCATCTCCAGAACTTGAGCTTTCCAAAATGAAGCTGTGTACCTATTCAAGGTTAACTTTCTGTGCTGCTCTCTCCGCAGCCCATAGCAACCTCCATTCTGCTCTCTGTCTCTAGGAATATGACTACTCTGAGTTTCTACCGGCCACCTGTATTGTTTCCGTTTTTTGGCTGTTGTGACTAATGCTACCATGAACATTGGTGTACAGATATCTCTATGAGTCCTGCTTTCAGTTCTTTTAGGTGTACACTCAATAATGGAATTGCTGGATCGCATGGTAATTCTGTGTTTTTTTTGGGGGGGGCGGGGAATGGACATAATTTTACTGATTTTTTTTTGGCATCTGTATTATAGATATATTTTAAATAAATAATTACAAGTCTGTTTCTATAATTTTCCATGGCTGGCTGCATAGGGTTCCAGACTATGGATATGTCCTGGTTTATTTGTAGATGTTTCTATCGTTAACAATTCTTGCTGTAATAAACACTTTTATGGTTCATTTATTCATCAGATATTTACTGAACACCTGCATATGCTTGGCATGTGTAATGGCTCTTTTGTATAGACGTATTTGCACACATCCATTTACTTAGGATAAACTTTTTAGAAGTGAGACTGTTGGGTCAAAGGATGGGCATATTTTGAAATGTGATTGTTTTCCTGAAAGTTTTTATACTTATAAACTATTTAAAAATATAGTCCCAAATAATGAATAGGAATGTCAGATTCCCCATGCTTTATGAAACACTGGGTATTATTGATCTTTTCAGTGTCTGTTAATCTGAGATGATAGTGATTTGCATCTCTTTGGTCACTACTAGTGAAGTTGAACATCTTATGCTTACAGTTTTGTTTCTTCTTTTGTCAGTTGCATATTCATGTATTTCTGCTCCTATCTTTTTCTTATTAACTTGTTAACTTATTAACTTTTTCTTATTAACTTATATACTAAGCATATTAAATATTTTACATATAGTTTTATATTATAGGTACTTCCCCCAATTTGTCATTTTTGTCTCTTATTTTTTCTTCATAATATCTTTTGCAGTGTAGTTGCTTTACATTTTATAGCCAGTTTTATTCGTCCTTTACAGTTTCTGTTTGGTTTCTTTTTTCTGGTGGTCGTGGCCCACCCTCATTTAATGGTGTGTGTGTGTGTGTGTGTGTGTGTGTGTGTGTGTGTAAGGGATGATTTATAGAAAAACTTTCTTAGAAATAGAAACCTTTGCATGAACTGATCTGTTTTGAATTAAATCTGACATTGAAAGTGGTTTGGGAAAATGTAAACGGCAGGTGAAGAATAAAAAGTTTAACTTTTTTTTAAAAATGAAAATCTTCGTAAAGATTGGTGAAAACATTTCCAAACCAATACTTACTTGCCATAGAAAACAAGTACATATTGAATCTAATTTAATTTTTATTGATCTCTTAAGGATTCAGGAGATATTTACTTGTTAATTTAGATATGTAGGTTATAGTAGGTTTGAGAAATGGTACGTTAACTCCAGGAGATATTCCACAGTTTTTTACTTGTTCTCAAAATTTCTTTCATTATGTGTCATTAGTTGGTATTTGTCTTTGTAACTGCCTTTGCCTATATCTCATTCCTTAAAACCTTTGATTACTTTTAATCCTGATCTTTTCTGTATCTTGTTGCTCTATCTGGTTCCTGATTCTTTTTAACCTTTTCAATACCTTTATTCTTTTGTTTCTATTCTTGATTTCAACGTGAGCTTTATAAGGATTGAAAGAACTTAATCATACCATGTAGTCTTTAATTTTTATATACAGATTCTTTCCAGTATTGTGTACATTTTAAGCTCCAAGTGTACAACTCTTTTGGACATTTGAGTTTGCTAACTACCTGGATGTTAGTGGAGGATGTATATGTAGAGCAAGTATTATAGTCATTTGACCAGGAATATAATAAGAGTGAAAATATAGTATTGGAGAGTGGAAAAGCTGGCTTAAAACTCAGCATTCACAAAACTAAATCATGGGATCTGGTCCCATCACTTCATGGCAAATGGAAAGGGGAAAGTAGAATCAGTGACAGAGTTTTCTCTTCTTGGGCCCCAAAATCACTATGGATGGTGACTGCAGCCATGAAACGGAAGATGCTTGCTTCTTCGAGGAAAAGCAGTGACAAATCTAGACAGCATATTAAAAAGCAAAAACATCGTTTTGCTGACAAAGGTCTGTATAGTCAAAGCTATGGCTTTTCCACTAGTCATGTATGGATATGAGAGTTGGACCATAAAAAAGCCTGAGTGTTGAAGAATTCATGCTTTCAAATTGGTGCTAAAGAAGACTCTTGAGAGTCCCTTGGACTGCAAGGAGATCAAACCAGTCAGTCCTAAAGGAAATCAACCCTGAATGTTCATTGGAAGGACTTAGGCTAAAGCTGAAGCTCTGATGGGAAGAGCCAACTCATGGGAAAAGACCCTGATGCTGGGAAATATTGAAGGCAAAAGGAGAAGAGGGCGGTAGAGGATGAGATGGTTAGATAGCATCATCAACTCAATGGACATGAACTTGAGCAAGCTCCAGGTTATAGTGGAGGACAGGGATGTCTAGTTGCTGCAGTCCATGAGGTCACAAAGAGTTGGACACAACTTAGCCACTGAACAACAACAAATAATAATGAAATAAAATCATACTTATAATGATTTGATAAAGTTGAACCTTATGGACTTAATCGTGAACCTGGCTTGTGACCTTGATCAAACCCTTTAAAATGGTATCGTTTTCATTTTGCAAATTTAGATGGTTTCTTATTTTAGCTTGCTTTGCCTTAGAGTTTTGCTTGCATAGCAAATGCAAGAGCCAAAAAGTTAAGAGTTCGAGGACTTTAGGGAACATCTGCTGTCTAATTTGTTCTCTCTACAAATATTTGCCTGTCACTGTCTTGGTTTTGAGGATACAGTGAAGTCCCTGGCTTCATGGAGTTTATAATTTTTTATGAAACGAAGATTATAAAGAACTCTGTGATCTACCTACCTACCAGGCTCCTCCGTCCATGGGATTTTCCAGGCAAGAGTACTGAAGTAGGTTGCCATTGCCTTCTCCATTAGAACCATATAAGCCTTTCCTATATATTCTGAAAACTCAATGTAGTAATACCTGGAAATGTAATCGAAATATAAAATAAATGAAAAAGTAATGTAAATGTAAAGTAAATGAGAAAGAAATTACAGATAAGCTTAACATTGAAATAATTAAATTTAAAAGAATAAAAGGACATGTCTTGTTAATTTACACTACTGCACTGGTGTGTGGCGCTTTTGAGGGCAGGGACTGTGTTATATGTGTCTGTGTTTAGCACACATACTAAAGGACTCTTTGTTTAGTGGTTTTTTTTGTTTTGTGTGTTTTTTTAAGAGTCATTAGAGCAAATGTTCCTAATTCTGGTAAAATCTGTTTTGTTTTTTGTTTATTTAGTTGAAGAAAAATATAAAAGAGTAGTCTGGGGTCATGCAGCCTGTTTTTTGTTTTTAATATCAACCCTGCTTAATAGTTTTGTGATGTTGAAAGTAACTTCTTTATACCTTAGTTTTTCTAGTTACAAAATTATAATATTAATAGTCCATTTCATAAGCATTGTTATCGGGATTAAGTGAGATAATTCATGGAAAATGTTTTGAAGAGTTTTCGGTAAATAAGTACTTTCAAGAATATTTTTTTAAAAAAGAATATTAATTGCTGCTAGTCTTTTTATTCAGGAACACGACTTTTAGCATTGTCGATGGTGAATTTATTTTGCTTTTCAAAACAGGCGTACGTATCCAGGGTCCAATATCGTAGGTTTGGGTGATTAATATATACATTTAAAATTAGTTTTGAATAAAAAATCTTAAGAATTTTTACTTTCAAGCTACTATAACTTTAATCCTATGGGGAAAAAAGAGAATTCATTCATTTAATAAGTCATTTTTTCTTTATAAACTATTTGATACCTGTTCTTTACAAGACATTGTACTATGTGCTATAAATGTAAAATGGAGCAAACTGGGTATGTCCTTCTGTTGTCTAGAGGCTGGTAGAGAAAGGTACCACTGAGCATAAATTGGTGTTGAAATAATTCCTTTTGTGCCAGATCATTTTATTAAGCCAAACTTTTGGGTGGATTGACTCTTTGCCTTTAATATCTTATCTATTTACCATAACTCAGTGGTAGCTGTATCATTCCTGTTTTGCAAATATGGAAATTGAGGATCACAGAGGTAATTTCTTACACAACTTCAAAACTCAGTCCAAAATCCTGCTTATTTAAAAACTCATTCATTCTGCTATTCTACCTCCTATATATCTGTCATAGGTACAAAACCTCTGTTTGAAGACTTAATTCATTAAATTGTATCTGAAGTTTATGTGTTGATTTCCCTGTTACCTTGGGAGATTTTTTTAGGGCAGAGATTAGTCTGAAATATTTCTAGGACTCCTCAGCCACTGGTGGAGTACTTGTCACATATTAGATATATAATATTAGTTGAGTAATGAATGAATATTTAGAATGTTAGAAGTAAAAGGAATTTGATTCATGTAAATAATATTAGACAGTGGAATTTCTAAAAATTTTAGATCATTTACATAGTTATAACTTTTGATTTTGACTCTTTAGGGTATTTAAAACACAACTAGTACTATCTATCACATCATCTTATAAAAGAAACCATTTTAACACCAAAATAGTAGGAAGGATGGTTTCATAGTAAGCACAGTTTGGTAACTTTAAACCCATATTTTGGTCATGGCTGGCACCTGTTCAAGAAATGTAATCTTCTCCTTTTAGAGTTGATGTATCTTAGAGAAGTATCTTAAGTTCTTACAGCAAGGCAGAATGATCACTGAACTTAAAATCCAAGGCTTCTGACTCTCAGCCCCAAATTTTGATCCTGTCCCCTCAATCTTCATCACATGATGAGATTCAGTTCAGTTCAGTTCAATCACTCAGTCTTGTCTGACTCTTTGTGACCCCATGGACTGCAGCACGCCAGGCTTCCCTGTCTATCACCAACTCCTGGAGCTTGCTCAAACTCATGTCCATCAAGTTAGTGATGCCATCTAACCATCTCAACCTCTTTTGCCATCGAAACATTTCATCCTCTGTCACCCCCTTCTCCTCCTGCCTTCAGTCTTTCCCAGGATCAGGATCTTTTCCAAAGAGTCAGTTCTTTGCATCAGGTGGCCAAAGTATTGGATCTTCAGCTTCTAAATCAGTCCTTCCAATGGATATTTAGGACTGGCACAGACAATTAATGCCTTCACTAAAATCCTGTAATTGTTAAGAAGCAGAGCTGGATTAAATCCGCATTACCCAAATCCATTTTAGTGAAACCTGTGGATTCACTTCTGTGTAATCTTATCCTCCTCTAACAGCCCCTATTCAGTTGTAGAGATGGAATTATAAGTGATTTTAAAAAGACATCTATATTTAGCATTTTCTTTCTTTGAAAATTTCAGATTTGGGGCTTAAGCAACTTCTTCCAAGGAAGAAGGCCAGTGCAGCTGCTATTGTAACCCAAGATCTGGATCCGCATCCATAGATTGGAATATTGGTGGGCCAGCAATCCTCAGACACCTCACTCAGGACAGGTAAGTGAAAGAGAGAATCAGGATAAAAAAAGTAGGATGAATGCTAATAGTCTTCCTTCCTATTTCTTATTAGATGCAAGCAGTTGACTGCCTTTAAGAATTTAACCCTTTAAGCTGATTAAAAATAAAGCATTTGGAATCTTAATGTGGTTGGGGCAAAAGATTTTCTTGCTTGTAAAATATGTGTCAAATGGTAACTGTGGTGAAATTTAGGATAATTAAAGTTTTTTTCTTTCTCGTTTTGTACATTTTCCAGATTGTATTTATGAACTTGTATTATGTATTTATTGTTGTATAACAAACCACTCAAAACTTAGTGGTTTTAGACCTATCAGTCATTTATTTTGCTTGTGTATCTGTAATTTGGATAAGGCTCGAGTGGTGGGGACAGCTTGTCTGTTAACAAGTGGAGTGAGGTGGGGTTGTTGGAGGAAAGGGAGTAGCTCATTCCCCTGAGCTGTAATCATTTGAAGGTTTGCTCACTCTTGTGTCTGGTGGTGGATGCAGGCCGTTGGTAGGGGCCAAGTTGTGGGCCAGAACACCTATATATGACCTCTGTTTTTTAACTTTTTGGTTTCCTCACAGCATGTTGGCTGGGTTCCAAGAGAGAGCATCCCAAAAGAGCAAGGTGAAGTTGTATGGGATATTTGACTTAGTTTTTGGAAGTCACATACTGTTACTTTGCTCTCTTATATTGGTTGAGGTAGTTATGAAGGTCTCCCCAGGTTCAGAGGAGTAGCTGGACATCGAACCCTACCACTTGAAAGGAAGAGTATCAACAGAAGATTATAAGAGCATATGGCATGGAATCTGCCATTGTAGCCATTTTTGAACTACGTGATTTGCCACGATTTGCATTACTTTTAAGATAAAGAATATAAACATGGGTGTAATAAATGAAAAAGATGAATATTTGCAGGAAATGATAGTGTATGAGTCCAGTAGAATTTTGTATGCTCTTATTTACTGAAATATACTGAAAATAAGATGCCTAAACAGGAAGAAGTAAAATCAATTTTGAGTTTTATTTCATACCAACAAAGCATGCTGCTATAATCAAAAGTGGGGGCTTCCCTGGTGGCTCAGAGGTTAAAGCGTCTGCCTCCAGTGCGGGAGACCTGGGTTCAATCCCTGGGTCAGGAAAATCCCCTGGAGAAGGAAATGGCAACCCACTCTGGCATTCTTGCCTGGAGAATCCCATGGATGGAGAAGCCTGGTAGGCTACAGTCCATGGGGTCGCAAAGAGTTGGACACGACTGAGCTACTTCACCCACCCATAATCAAAAGTAGAGACAAAACTTTATAAACAAGATGAAAAATAAGATTTGTAGTTAGGTTTTTTTGTTTCTAGAAAATGCTAATCATTTCTGTTCAAAGTCTACATGGGTGTTTTTTTTTCTTGTTTATTTTAATAATTTGAGAATTATTTGGGAAGGTGGTTTCTAATATAGTAGATGTGAAATGTTTAACAAAAGTATTTAGAATTTGTGGCAGGGAAGTGATTGTCATAGCATAGAATTGACCATATTAATCTTTTTTCTTTTTTTGGTTGCATGTAGCATATGGGATCTTAGTTCCTTGACCAAGACTTGAACCCTTGCCCTTTTCATTGAAAATATGGAGACTTAACCACTGGACTGCCACAGAAGTCCCCATATCATTCTTTAAGTGTACAGTTCAGTGGTACTAAATATGTTCACACTGTTTTGCCACCAATCTCCTAAATCTTGCAGACCTCTAAATCTTGCAAAATTGAAATTCTACCCAATAAACACCTCCCTGTTCCCCTCTCCCTTTAGCCCCTGGCAACCAACATTCTATATTCTGTGTATAAATTTGATCACTCTAGGTACCTCATGTAAATGAAATTGTATACTCTTTATACTATTGTGACTGGCTTATTTCACTTAGCATGGTGTCCTTGAGGATCGTACATGCTGTTGCATGTATCAATTTCTTTCATTTTAAGGCTGAATAACATTCTGTTGTTTGTGTATAGTACATTTTATTTATCCATTCATCCTTTGTTGGACCCTTGGATTGCTTTCACCTTTAGGTTATTGTGAATAATGCTGTTATGAGTATTGGTATACAAATATCTCTTTGAGCCCATGCTTTCAGTTCTTTTGTGTGTATACCCAAAAGTGGAATTGTGGTACTTTGTTTAAATTTTGAGGAGCTGCCATACTGCTTCCATAGCTGCTGCACCATTTTACATTTTCACTAACAATACAGAAAGGTTCCAGTTTCTCCATATACTCACTAACTCTTGTTTGTTTTTCAGTGATGATCTTTCTGAAGCCATCTGAGCATCTTTTCACGTGCTTGTTGACTTTAATACAAATACAGTTTCTTTGGAGAATATCTGTTCAAGTCTTTCACCTTTTTTCTAATCAAATTGTGTGGTTTTTTTGTTGTTGTTGAATTGTTGAGGCTCTAGATTTGCATTCTCACTGTCACTGTCTTGCACTTAGGTCTTAGTGGTGTCTTTCAACTATCGGATGGGCCCCTACCAGCCTTTTTTTCTTCCAACCTTCTTTCCTAGTCTGTTACAAAGTTACTTTGCATAGATAACCTGCATTACTTTTTACATTACAGTAGATGCTTACCTCATTTTACTGTGCTCTGCAGATACTGCATTTTTTGCAAATTTAAAGTTTGTGGCAACCCTGCATGGAACAAGTCTGTTTACGCCGTTTTTCCAACAGCATTTCCTCACCTCATGTCTCTGTGTCACGTTCTGGTAATTCTCACACTATTTTAGACATTTTCATTTTCATTGTATCTGTTACGGTGTTCTGTGATCAGTGATCTTTGGTGTTATTGTTGCAAAAGATTATGACTCTGAAGGCTCAGATGGTGATTAACATTATTCCTAAATTAAGGTATGTACATTGCTTTCTTAGACATAATGCTCTAAATATTTAGACTATAGTGAAAGCATAACTTGGCCCCAGTTTTATTGAGACATCATTGAAGTGCTGTGCTGTGCTTAGTCGCTCAGTCCTGTCTGACTCTTTGCGACCCCATGGACTGTAGCCCACCAGGCTCCTCTGTCCACGGGGATTTTCCAGGCAAGGATACTGGAGTGGGTTGCCATGCACTCCTCCAGGGGATCCTCCCAGCCCAGGGATGGNGTCGCTCAGTCCTGTCTGACTCTTTGCGACCCCATGGACTGTAGCCCACCAGGCTCCTCTGTCCACGGGGATTTTCCAGGCAAGGATACTGGAGTGGGTTGCCATGCACTCCTCCAGGGGATCCTCCCAGCCCAGGGATGGAACTCAGGTCTCCTACCTTGCAGGAGGATTCTTTACCATCTGAGCCACCAGGAAGTACAGCAGTGTGTAAGTTTAAGGTATACAGCATAATGATTTGACTCATATACATCATGAAGTGATTATCACAGTAAATTTGTTGTTGTTCAATCACTAAGTCATATCCGACTCTTTTCCATCCCATGAACTGCAGCACACCAGGCTTCCCTGCCCTTCACTATCTCCTAGAGTTGCTCAAACTTATTTACATTGAGTCAGTGATGCCATCTGACCATTTCATCCTCTGTCGCCCCCTTCTGCTCTCAGTGGATGGTGGCTCAGACAGTAAAACGTCTGCCTACAATGTGGGGGACCTGGGTTCAATCCCTGGGTCGGGAAGATCTCCTGGAGAAGGAAATGGCAACCCACTCCACTATTCTTGCCTGGAAAATCCCATGGACAGAGGAACCTGGTAGGCTACAGTCCATGGGGTCGCAAAGAGTTGGACATGACTGAGCGACTTCACTTTCTTTCTTCTCTCAGTGAAACTTATCTGTCATCTCATAGTATAACAAGGAAAAACTGCAGTCCTCCAGGCTCCTCTGTCCATGGGGATTCTCCAGGCAAGAATACTGGAGTGGGTTGCTATGCCCTCCTCCAGGGGATCTTCCCAGCCCAGGGATCGAACCTAGGCCTCCTGCATTGCAGGTGAATTCTTTACCAACTGAACCACCAGGGAAGCCCATAGTAAAATTAAAAGGAAAAAATTTTTCCTTGTGACGAGAACTCTTAGGATTTACTCTCTTAACTTTCATTTATGACATACAGCAGTATTCATTATATTTATCATGTTGTACATTATATCCCTAGTACATACTTATAACTGGAAGTTTGTACCTTTTGATTGCCTTCATGTAATTCTCCCCTTCTCCACTCTTCTCCCTCTGGTAACCACAAATTTGATCTTTTTTTCTATAAGTTTTGTTTTTGATGTGTAGTTGATCTACAGTCTCCAAAATTCAGTTTTAGAATATCTTCATTTCCATCCCCCTCTCCGCCCCGCCAAATTCCTTGTATGCGTTTGCAATTAATTCTTGTACCTATGTCCAGCCTCAGGTAGTCAATCTACTTTGTATTTTAAAAATTTGCTTTTTCTGGAGGTTTCACATAGTTGGAATCATATAATATGTGATCTCGTGTCTGGCCTTTTTCACTTAGCTTAATTTTTTTTTTAAACATTTTTTTGGATGTGGACCATTTTTAAAGTCTTTATTGAATTTGTTACAGTATTGTTTCTGTTGTTTATGTTCTGGTTTTTTGGCTGTGGTGAGGCATATGGACTTTAGCTCCTTGATCAGGGATCGAGCTCATATCCCTTGCATTGGAGGATGAAGTCTTAACCACTGGGATGCCAGGGATGTCCCTAGCTTAATGTTTTTGAGGTTCATATTGTAGCGTGTATCAAGCAGCATTGTTCCTTTTTATTATTGAATAGTATTCCATTGTATGGCGAAACCACATTAAAAAAATTCATTCATTGGTTGATAGACCTTTGGATTGTTTCTCCTTTTTGACTGTTATTATATTTGTGTTATTATATTTATCATCTCATGCTTTAAACCTTTTCTACTTATGTGATTAATATGTGAATATAATATTATCCAGATATGTATAAATGCACACACATTGAAGGATATGCTAAAAATATTTTAGTAATGGGGTACAGGATCAAAAAAATTTGGAGGTCACTGTTCTAGTCCAGAACAGTCAGAAAACAAAGTAACCAGAATTATCCTAAGTCACAGGTCTGATTTACCACTCATAATTATACCCTACTGCTTGTGAAATAAATTTCTAAATGTGGTGTTTAAGGAGCCCTACCTTATGGGCCTAAACTCTTAACTGTTTTCTAGCTACCACTTCAGTTTGACAGCTCACTGCTTCCTTTTAGATTATTTTCACCAAATTCCTTGTAGTTCCTTCAATACATTTTGCCTTTGAGCTTTTGCCAGCTATTCCCTTTGCCTAGAATGCTATTTCCTACCCACCTTAGCCTCTTGGGAGTACTATGATGAATTATTTAAACTCCAGATAAATTGCCTGTTTGAATTGCTTCGTGGCTCACCCAAGCCAGTTTAACCATTTCATCTTCTGTGATACCTCTGTAGGTAGTATATACCTTTATTATAGCAACTCTCAGACTACATTGCAATTATGTATTAATGTATCTGCATCCTTCACTGGACTGTTATGTCCTCGAGGACAAGGAATAAGCCTGTTCATCCAATATGTGTTGAATAAATGAATGAGTAGTAGCCTCATGGGGGAGTCCCTTGCATGATCCTGAGAGGAAGTATCCTGTTAAATTCTGTGCTAGGGTACCTCACCTGCCTCATGGTGGTTTAGTCACAAAGTTGTGTCTGACTTTTGTGACCCCATGGACTGTAGCCTGCCCTCCAGGCTCCTCTTTTCATGGGATTTCCCAGGCAAGAAAACTAGAGTGGGTTGTCATTTCCTTCTCCAGGGGATCTCTTCCTGACCCAGGGATCAAACCCAGGTCACCTGCATTGCAGGCAGATTCTTTACCATCTGAGTCACCAGGGAAGACCTGTTAAGTAGGTTAGGTTAAATTTTTTCTTTGGGTACTTTCTCCCACCCCCTTGATATGATTGTCCTAAATCCAAAGACTATCAAGATATGGATAATTACTTGTTAGATGCAGAATTTTTTTTCCTCTCTCTTTTTTTGGTGGCCCCCTGAGGCTTGTGGAATCTTAGTTCCCTGACCAGGGGTTGAACCTATGCCATGCTGTGTCAGTGCCAAGTCCTAACCACTGGACTGCTAGGGAATTCCCAGAATTTTCTAATTTTATCATTTTTGAAATCATTTAGAAATCTAGCTTCCCTCCGTATTTTCTAAATTAAACCTTGTCTTTTTCAAAAAAGAAGAAAAAAAAAAGTAATGCCACACTATCTAGTGGAGATGCAGAGTTTTGCATTTTCAAAGGGGTCATTAATTTAGTTGAAAAGAATAGTAGCAGTTGTTAATGAAAAGGTTTCAGGACAATCAAGGTGATATGTTGAGACTTCTGTCATAAGTACTGTTTATTTCTTCAAAAGGCCTTCAGATAGTTTGATCTCAGGTACAGAGAAAGAAGGCTCTTCTTGATACTGAATCATTTTAGGAATTAAAGATTTTCATTAGTAAGCAGAATGAATGATATCAGAATTCCTATATAGAGCAGGACAACTGTGGTTTGGAGAAGCTGAAAAAGAACTTTTTCTCAGTGGTGTGCCAATGGTGAAATGATAACAATACCAACAACTGCTGTTCACATTTATTTGTGTACCAGATGCTATGTTAAGCCATGTATATATTTTCTCCTTTAATCCGGATGAGATAGATGGTTTTACAGTTGAGGAGGCTGAAGCCTAGACTGATAAAATGAATTGAAAGGCAGAAGGAGAATTTAAATCCAGGATTAATTCCAAAGAGTGGATGCTCTTTCCACTGCACATAGTACTGATTTCTGTGTCTTTTACTTGTAGTGAACTATCTTATTTTTTAGGTCAAAGGATAGACATTAAATTGGATTCTGGGAAGGTAGAGTGGAAAGTTGATTTTACAATCACCTTCTATTGTTTTAGAGTATGGCATTGTTGTATATATTTAAGAAATTTGAGGGCCAGCCCACTCCAGTATTCTTGCCTGGTGAATCCCACGGACGGAGGAGCCTGGTGGGCTACAGTCCATGGGGTCGCAAAGAGTTGGACATGACTGAGCGACTTCACTTTCACTTCGGGCTTCCCTTGTAGCTCAGTCGGTAAAGAATCTGCCTGCAGTATGGGAGACCCGGGTTCGATCCCTGGGTTGGGAAGATCCCCTGGAGAAGGAAATGGCTACCCACTCCAGTATCCTTGCCTGGAAAATCTCATGGACTGAGGAGGCTGGTGGGCTGCAGTCCATGGGGTTGCAAAGAGTCAGGCATGACTGAGCTACTAACACTTACTTATAGTAACTGATAGCATTATAGCTGTTTGTTTGAAGTTGAGTATGGTTATTACAATTTTAAGTTAATCCCATTTTAAAGGATCAGTTTTAATTGTTTTATCCTTACAAGTTATAGCTAAATTCCCTTGTGTTCTATTTGCCTGACTTTGGGGGAACTAATGTTTAATATTTCTTTTAAAAGAAACTTTTATAAGAACAGGATGAAGGAAATGTCTCTTTCCATGTTACATGTTTCTTCATTAAAAAAAAAAACCATAGTGTAGTTGATTTACAATACTGTGTTAGTGTAGGCAAAGTGATTCAGTTATGTACATATATATGCATTTTTTCAAATTATCTTCCATTATAGGTTATTACAAGATATTGAATATAGTTTCCTGTGCTATACAGTAAATGCTTATTTCTTCATTTTTTTGTATGCAAAACATTGTCATTCTGTAGATTTTGATTCATAAACTAAAACACAGAAGCTGAAAGTTTTGATGTAGTTCAAAGTTCTCTCATACATTTTGTTTGCAAGATCTTTTAATAATTGAAGTTCAATTCAACAAATTTGTACTAATCAATTCATTGAAGATGTTGAGGTAGGTAAGAAATGGGAGCCAAAACATCATGGTCTTAAAGAATTTTAAATCTATTAGAAGAGATCTATTAGATCTATTAGGTTATTTATAATAACCATAAAAAAAGAAATTATGTGTCTTACATAGATGCCAAACTTCAATATGCAATTTATAGTACTTCTTGAGTTTATAGGTGAGGAATATTCTTACTTGATTCATGGATATGGCATTTTATCTGTGCCCTGAGATTGATTAGTATTTTACCTAAGTTGGAGTCTGAAAAACGGTCAGTTTACATTGAGGGGTTACTTAAGGATGAGGAAGAAGAGTGGAGCGAGGTGCCCCCCTGGTTCATTAAGTGAGGTGTATGGTTTCTGAATCTTTTCATTCCAGTTTGATTTTTTTTTTTTTTTAGATTGGACATATTTCAGTAGTTTGATTTTTTTGGAAAAACATTAAATTGGGAGAGAAAGAAAAAGTATGTTTTAATTCAAAGGACATTAAAATCTTACAACTTCAGGTCTAAAATTTCTATTTGTTATTCTTTGTCTTTTTTTTTTTTGCTGGTGATTTCTAATTTAACACTTATTTCAAGAGTGTTTGATATTTATTTGAGCATTTTTACAATAGCTGCTTTAAAGTCCTTCTGGGATAATTCCAATATCTAAGTTCATCTCTTCATCAATGTTGTATTTTCCCATGTGAGCTGAGATTTTTGTGGTTCTCAGGCTGAGTAATTTTGGTTTGTATCCTAGACATTCGATCTGAGTTTTATATAATGAGATTCTAGGTTTTGTTTCCTTTCTGTGGCAAATGTTGATATTTTTGTTTTAGCATTCTATGGGTTATGATTCCAGTGTCAGTTCAGTTTTCATAGCTCTGTCAGTGCTTTTCAGATCTGTCCCATGTGTGTTCCTCTCACTGGTCAGTCAGGGGTTTGGTTGGAGGTCTGCTCATTTTCTCTGTTTTCAAAGATTATATTATGTTAACTGGCATCAGATTCATACCTTCACAGGTTGAGAGGGAGCTCAGAGCTCATAAACAACTTTGTGGAGATACTTTCTCGAGAACAGGGAGAGAAAAGGAAAAAACAATGAAGTTTGGCCTGTCCACCTGAAAGCAGGGTTCTGTTGAACAGAGAGGAATAGTCCCCTCAAGAGTTTTCGCTCTGGGAGGCTTCCATTCCTAATTGATTTTTCTATTGTGCTTTGCATCCCCCACAGAAGGCCTAGGGACTGCAGCATGAGAGTATGGAGAGAAAGGAGAATGAAAAAATACCCTAATGATTTCCCTGCTTTCTTTGCACTTGAGGAGTTCCCTTTAGAGGAGCCATGGGCTACAAAGTTGGACACGACCGAATGACTGAACGCTCTTGTTTTCTGTCCTTGAGCCAGAGCTAGAGGGTTTCTCCGGTATCTCTCTGCCTCCACCATTGTGTTCACTTCTGGGGGATACTAGAGGAGGAAAAATGCTAAACTTACAGCAAGTGCGTTGATAAACAGCAAGTTCTGTTGCTTTTCTCAGATCTACCTGTGATGTTTACATTTCAGAGTCATCACATAGCTGTTCATGCATTCTATCCAGGTTTTATAGTGTTTGTTACTAAACTGTTGGAAATTCTGCCAACATTTTTGTTTTACCATTTTGTTTTGATGTATTTTTAAATTAACGAGACGTTGTAAAAAGATGACAGGAAGGTTCTGTGCCCTTTATCCAGTGGTTACATCTTATTTAGCTAAAACACAATACTCAAACAAGGAAATTAATATTAACACCTACTTTTTATCATGGAACTTTAAAATCTATAAGAATGTTGAAAGAGTAGTACCATTACCTAATACCAATTATCATACCTAGGAATATTAACAGTATGAGTTTTTTTGGACAGGAGTCTTAATGTTCCAGGTGTTTGCTTTGACGCTTGAAGGCTTAAGTTATTGTTCACAGAGGTGACCATCCTGATGAATACTCTTATTGATTAATTTGAGTGTCTGGGCTCTTCCAATGTGTGCAATTCAGAGCCTAGAGAACTTCTTGATTTTATATTCTTTTTTGTTTCGTTTTGTTTATTTTTATTTTTTTTTTTACTTTACAATACTGTATTGGCTTTCCCATACATCAACATGAATCCACCACAGGTGTACATAAGTTCCCACTCCTGAACCCCCCTCCCACCTCTCTCCCCATACCGTCCCTCTGGGTTATCCCAGTGCACCAGCCCCAAGCATCCTGTATCATGCATCAAACCTAGACTGGTGATTTGTTTCTTATATGATATTATACATGTTTCAATGTCATTCTCCCAAATCATCCTGGCCTCTCCCTCTCCCACAGAGTCCAAAAGTCTGTTCTTTACATCTGTGTCTCTTTTGCTGTCTTGCATACAGGGTTATCGTTACCATCTTTCTAAATTCCATATATATGTGTTAGTATACTGTATTGGTGTTTTTCTTTCTGGCTTACTTCACTCTGTATAATCGGCTCCAGTTTCATCCACCTCATTAGAACTGATTCAAATGTATTCTTTTTGATGGCTGTGTAATACTCCATTGTGTATATGTACCACAGCTTTCTTATCCATTTGTCTGCTGATGGACATCTAGGTTGCTTCCACGTCCTGGCTATTATAAACAGTACCGCGATGAACATCGGGGTACATGTGTCTCTTTCAATTCTGGTTTCCTCATTGTGTATGCCCAGCAGTGGAATTGCTTGCTCGTAAGGTAGTTCTATTTCCAGTTTTTTAAGGAATCTCCACACTGTTCTCCATAGTGGCTGTACTAGTTTGCATTCCCACCAACAGTGTAAGAGGGTTCCCTTTTCTCCACACCCTCTCCTGCATTTATTGCTTGCAGACTTTTGGATCGCAGCCATTCTGACTGGTGTGAAATGGTACCTCATTGTGGTCTTGATTTGCATTTCTCTGATAATGAGTGATGTTGAGCATCTTTTCATGTGTTTGTTAGCCATCTGTATGTCTTCTTTGGAGAAATGTCTATTTAGTTCTTTGGCCCATTTTTTGATTGGGTCGTTTATTTTTCTGGAATTGAGCTGCATGAGTTGCTTGTATATTTTTGAGATTAGTTGTTTGTCAGTTGCTNTCTTTTCTCAGCTATTTGTAAGGCCTCCTCAGACAACCATTTTGCCTTTTTGCGTTTCTTTTTCTTGGGAATGGTTTTGATCCCTGTCTCCTATACATGTCATGAACCTCTGTCCATAGTTCTTGAGGCAGTCTGAAATTTAATAGACCTAACTAGTTTCAACTTTATGATCTGTTTACCTACAGTAGCCAAAATGATCCTTTAAAGATATAAATCTCATTATTCCTCTGGTCAGAAACTTCTAATGGTGCTGATCTTGTTACGAATAGAAGAATAGATTTACCGTACACCTCATAAATAGACCAACTATCCTGTGAATCTCTTTGAAGCACTTGACTTCCTTTCTGACTGCAATTTCTACCCTCCCTTCATTGGGGGAGCTGTAGCCACATCATCTCCTTGCTGTTTCTCCTGCACAGTGAATATAGTCCTGCCTCCATACTTGTGCACTTGTTCTTTTGACCTGGAATGTTCTGTCCCACCTCTCTATTTGGACTTGTCCTTTCACTAAATACCTTGAGATCTTTCTGTTCAAATGTAGCCTAATGAATAAAGCCTTGCTTTACTACTTAATTTAAAGAGAGTCCTCCTTTCTACCTGCCTTTCCAGTCTCAACACTTGACTTTCCTCTCATCCTGCTTGATTTTTCTTCATTATATATTTGTTTCCTTATTATTTGTATAGTCTCCTCAAATAGAATACACCAGAAGGATAGGGGCTTTGTTTCCTTCTCTGCCTTATTCCATAGTCTGGAAAAGTATCTGTCCTATAATTGGTCCTCAACCCATAATTTGTTGAATGAATGAAGATAAGTTTTCTGGTTCAAATTACAACAGTTTTTTTCACAAAGTGCATTAAAAAATTCCAGAATTTAAAAAAAAAAAGAATTAAGCAACATGTAGATGTTTTTGTCTAATATAAGAAGAGAAACTATAACTCTTTTGAGACATGTTTTTGGATAAGATTTAGAAATATGGATTTCTTTTTTTTATCAAAATATAGTAGACATACAATATTACATTAGCTTCAGGTATATTACATAGCCATTTTATATTTGCATACTTTATGAAATGATCATCACAATGAGTCTAGTCCCTATATGCAGTAATTATGTTATTGACAATGTTCCTTATGTCATCCCTGCAGCTTATATATTTTCTAACTAGAGGTTTGTACTGCTTCATCCCTTTCACTTTTTTCTTCCCCTCCATGCATAATGTGGGTCTCCCGATAGTTCAGATAGGTGAGTTAACAACTGGGTAAAATTCTGTACACAAAGGGCAAACATGTATGTTTCCATAACCAACTTGATTCTGGAGAGAAGTCTTTTTGGCCTGTTCCCAATGTCTTTTTATGGCTTGATAGCTCACTTCTTTTTAGTGCTGAATATTATTCCATTCTTTTGGTGTATCACAGTTTACAGTAATACGAACCTTCAAGTTGCAGACTTGCAAAGATGCAAATGTGCATTCGCATGTCCAGTCACATAAGTTAGCTCACGTGTTTAGTGTACATAGCCACGTGTGTGCATCCTCTATAAGTGGTTGTGCTTTTATGTACCTTACTCTACAGTACTGTTGCTGTGTAACAGGAGGAGCTTACTAATGAAGACCTGATGGAATTGGAGGCATGAAGAAAGGACAGTTTGAAACAAGAGGAAGAAGTAACTGAAGAACTGAAGAGATTGACAATGCAGGAAATGGCAAGAGGATTTTCTGTGTTTGAGGAGGCATTGTCAGTTTTTAGGCACAGGACCTGAATGTAGAGCAGTCCACAAAGGTTGCAGCAGCTGTTCTGAATGCAGTCCAGTGCTACTGTGTGTGTCATCTGTGATGAGAAAAGATGACACTGGGTCGTTTTTTCAAGAGGGTAGATAGAATTGGTGGTGCTGATGGTAAAGAACCCGCCTGCCAATAGGAGATGCCAGTTCAATCCCTGGGTTGGGAAGATCCCCTGGAGGAGGGCATGACAGCCCACTCCAGTATTCTTGCCTGGAGAATGCTATGGACAGAGGAGCCTGGTGGGCTGCAGACCATAGGGGTGCAAAGAGTTGGACATGACTGAAGCTACTTAGCACAGCACAGATAGAATTGGATCCAGCAAGGAACCAGAACTGGCGAGTTGCCATTATTGTCAAAATTGCGGCTTGCCCTCCATCTCCTATAGCTGAAGATCCTTCAGCTCTGTCATCTCCCACCTCCTCTCCCTCCTCCAGTCAACAGCTCTTCTTGCCTGTTCACCCAGTGCCAGCCCCTGTATGCCAGTTGTTGTCCTGTACTACTGTACTTTTTAGGGTGTACTGTACTGTAAGATTTAAAATGTTTATTTTCTTGTGATTGTTTTATGTATTATTTGTGTGAAAAGTATCTTAAACCTATTATAATGCAGTATTCTATAGCTGATTGTGTTAGTTGGGTACTTGGGCTGACTTTGTTGGACTTAATGAACAAATTGGACCTAGGAAAACGCTCTTTGAACTGAACTCGTTTGTGTGTGGGGGATTTAACTGTATTTATTCATTGATCTACTGAAGGACATCTTGGTTGTTTCCAAGTTTTGGCAGTTATGTAGTAAGTTTTCATAATCGTGCAGGATTTTGTGTGGAGTTTTTCAGATTCTTTGGGTAAATACCTAGGATTGTAAGGTAATAGTATCTTCAGTTTTGTAAGAAACTGCCAAACTCTTCCAAAATGGCTGTACCATTTTACATTCCCAGTAACAGTGAGTGAAAGTCACATATCCCAGCCAGACTGTGGTGGCTTTTAGTCATTCCATTAGGTGTGCAGTGGTATTTCATTGTCCTTTTAGCTTGTGGTTCCCCAGTGACGTATGATTTTGAACATCTTATTATGATCTTTTTTTGCCATCACTATATCTTCTTTGTTGAGATTCAGGACTTTGGCCCATTTTTAAATAGAGTTGTTAGGTTCAAGAGTTCTTTGTGTATTTTGGATAACAGTCCCTTTTCTGATGTGCCTTTGGAAATATTTTCTCCCGTTCTGTGGATTGTAATCTCTTCTCTTGACAGTCTTATGCAGAGCAGAAGTTTTTAATTTTAATGAAGTCTTAACTCTTCTTTCATGGATCATGCCTTTGGTCTATTTTTAAAGTTTTTACCACATCTAAAGTTATCTAGATTTTTTTTGCCCCATGTTATCTTCTATAAGTTTTGTAGTTTAGCATTTTACATCCCATTCTGTGGCCCATTTTGAATTAGTTTTTGTGAAGGGTGTAAAGTCTGAGCCTAAGTTAATTTTATTTTGCATGTGGCTGTCCACATGTGNGTTTAGCATTTTACATCCCATTCTGTGGCCCATTTTGAATTAGTTTTTGTGAAGGGTGTAAAGTCTGAGCCTAAGTTAATTTTATTTTGCATGTGGCTGTCCACATGTGATTTATTGAAAAGACTATCTTTTCTCCATTATAGTGCTTTTATTCTTTTGTGAAAGATCAGTTAACAATATTCACGTGAGTCCATTTGGGGCTTTAAATTTTAGAATGAGTTTGTCAGTATCCACAAAATAACTTGCTAGAATTTTGATTGCAATTGTGTTGAATCTGTAGATCAAGTAGGGAAGAATTGATACCTTGATAATTTTGAGTCTTCCTACCCGTGAACATAGATTATCTCTCCATTTATTTAGTTCATCTTTGATTTTGTTCATCAGAGTTTTGTAGATTTCAAGATCTTTTATGTATTTTGTTAGATTTGCCATAAATTTTGCCCAAGTATTTAATTTTATGGGTGCTAATGTAAAATACATCATNAACATAGATTATCTCTCCATTTATTTAGTTCATCTTTGATTTTGTTCATCAGAGTTTTGTAGATTTCAAGATCTTTTATGTATTTTGTTAGATTTGCCATAAATTTTGCCCAAGTATTTAATTTTATGGGTGCTAATGTAAAATACATCATTTTTAATTTCAAATTATTCTTTACTGATGGTATATTGACTTTCGTACCTTGTATCCTGCAACTTTGCTATAGTTAATTGCTTATTAGTTCCAGGAGTTTTTTGACCAATTCTTTTTGAATTTTCTACATAGATTATCATATCATCTGTGAAAAGACACTTTTATTTTGTTTTTATATAAAATACAGTTTTATATAAAATATACTTAACTCTCTTTATCTTTTATCTCCTTCTCTTACTCCATTAACTAGCATAATGGACGCTGTTATGATATGTTAACTAAGCGTGGTGTTTTTAAAAAGCAGGGGTGAGAGGAGACATCTTCCTTGTTCTTTTTAAAAAAAATTATTTATTTTTAATTAGAGGCTAATTGCTTTACAATATTGTGTTAATGTCTGCCATATATGAACATGAACCTCCCTCCTACCTCCCACCACATCCCACCCCTCTAGGTTGTCGAAGAGCATCAGATTTGAGCTCCCTGTATGTTCTTAATCTTAGTAGGAAGTTTTCCAGTTGCTCACAATTAAGTAAAATGTCAGCTGTCAGTTTTTATAGATGTTCTTCGTTAAGCTGAGGAAATTCCTCTCTATTCCTAGTTTGCTGAGAGTTTTTATCAGGAATGAGTGTTGGATTTTGTGAAATGACTTTTCTGTATCTCTTGATATGATCATGACTTTTATTTTTACCTCTTAATGTGATGGATTGCATGAAATAGTTTTCAAATGTTGAATCAGCCTTGAGTAACCTGAGATTATTCCCACTTGGTTGTTGTGTATAATTCTTATTATAAATTGTTGGATTTCATTTGCTACTATTCCTGGTCACATTTTTATTAATAGTTTCATTAGACCGCTTCATGGCATACTGATCAAGTACTCAGTTGAAGCTTTGAAAAGCAGCCATATATATTAGATGATAGCATTGAGGTCAGATTTTTTTTCCCTCCATAGACTGAATTGGTTAAATTTAACAGGATGGAATTTAGAACACATTATGAAAGGGTTTTTGAGAATCAGTTTAATATGCATAGTTAATGGCACAAACTGTCTGTTTTTAAATTCTGGCTCTGTCACTTAGATGCTGTGAAACCTTGAACAGGTTATTTCATCTCTCCTTTTCTCAGTTTCTTCATCTATAAAAAGAGGGTACTGATGGTACTTATCACGTAACGTTTGTAATGTTGTTTTGAAATAAGACAATAACTGGGACATAGTAAGTGCTGATTAACTGTTACCTGTGGTTATTATTAAGTTCTGCACTTAAGTTCAAACTCAGTTGTTTAGGATTTGAGTGGTATGATTTAGCACAACTGAGAAAGATTAGATATCTTAGTCTTTTATTGACTGTAAACATAGGGGAGTGATAGTGTATTTGGATATGATAAAAATTAACGTACTTAAAAGTTCTAAAAGTGGTTAACAGCCCTGATTTTACCTCAGTCAATTTCCCACTAAAATTGTTTAAAAGAAAAGGAAAAACAAAAAAGCCCTTTGCCAAAATCTAGGAGACATTACTTTGCCAACAAAGGTCCATCTAGTCAAGCCTATGGTTTTTCCAATGGTCATGTATGGATGTGAGAGTTTGACTGTGAAGAAAGCTGAGTGCCGAATAATTGATGCTTTTGAACTGTGGTATTGGAGAAGACTCTTGAGAGTCCCTTGGACTGCAAGGGGATCAAACCAGTCCATCTAAAGGAGATCAGTCCTGGGTGTTTATTGAAAGTGAAAGTGGAAAGGACTGATGCTAAAGCTGAAACTCCAGTACTTTGGCCACTTCATGCAAAGAGCTAACTCATTGGAAAAGACCCTGATGCTGAGAGGGATTGGGTGCAGGAGGAGAAGGGCACGACTTAGGATGAGATGGCTGGGTGGCATCACTGACTCGATGGACATGAGTTTGAGTGAACTCTGGGAGTTGGTGATGGACAGGGAGGCCTGGCGTGCTGCGATTCATGGGGTCGCAAAGAGTCGGACATGACTGAGTGACTAAACTGAACTGAGGAGAAATATGTAGTTACTTACAAAGTAGAGGATCTAGATTGAGAAAAACCAATCTAAATGTTGGCTAAGATTCAATGAAATAAGGAAGGAAAATGTTTCATGACTTTTTTCTCATGTTCTGATCTGAAGACATAATTTAGCACCAACTGAAAAATCGATCTGCTCTTCTCTCTTCATGATTTTCAAGCTTAAAAAATTATTCATATAAAAGTAGCCTTTCCTTTCTCAGTGAGACCTAAACTGACATGCTATCTAATATTGCAAACTGTTTTGTTGAATTTTTTCTATAACTTTTATTTTTTAAGTGACTATACAGTTTACTTAGGTTTATAGTTTATCTCTCCCACAACTAGAATTCTAAGTCTCATGAAGTCTTTTTTTCACTGAAGCATCTAGAACAGTGTGTGGGACAACATAGTTACTCAGTAAATGTTTGCTGAATTAGTTAGATGAACAAAATCTCAGACTGATGCTCAGTATATTACTAGTAAAAGCAATAGCAACTTTAATTCAAGTCAGGGCAGGGGCCTGGAGTTCTGCCTCCAGGTCCTGCCCTTTCCACCCTGTGGCATCTAAGTAGCATGGTTTGAAAACTGTTTTGCAAGCAATGATCTATGAAGTTGCTGGAGTTGCCCATTTCATTTTATCCTTCTTTCTGTATCTTGAAATAGTAATTCCCAGAAAACATCTGGCCTCAGTGGAATGGTGGTAGATACATGTGATTGGCTACAGAATGGCTCATTTCCTCTGGGAAATACACTTTCTAAACTGTAAAGCTCTATTCCAACCACTGGTTGAGAGAACTCTTGGTAACACTGCATATGACATCAATTCAGAATATCAGAGAACATTATCATGCTAACCTTTTAGATACTAAACAAAAGAAAACAAAAAATCAGCAAAGAAAATCAATTAAGTTGGGATAAAACCCTAAAATGTAAATAGAAACAAATCTAAAGTGTTTCAGATTATAGCATAAACACACTGAAAGGGGAAAAATAAGTATAAACACACTGAAGGGGGAAAAATAAGTAACGCAAGTAACTTTTGAGCATCCTGTACTTTGAAACTCAAAAAGAGCTGTAAACAAATAAAAAACCCTAATTTGTAGGCTATTTTTTTGTAATGGTATGAATTGGCAACTTTGAAACTATTTTCTATCTATATTAGGATTCAACGAATGAATAAGTATATTGAGGATAATGGGAGCCAGGTTTTTCAATTGTTGGAGAAGGTAGTTTTATGTATATAGAAGAAAAGGCTCCAGTAAATCCTGTGATGTTGGATTTGAATTGGAAATTATAAACTCATGATTTTTAACATTTATTTATATAAAGACAAAAATATACATATATGTATGTGTACGCTTATGTATCTTTCTCTTAGGGATGTATATATGTATATGTGTATGCATGTACGCATATGTGTGTATGCATATGTGTATATGCATACACACACATGTGTGTCTATATTCCAGTTTTGTTTGCTAAGAGGCCTTGAAGCAATTGCAC
Source organism: Neotragus pygmaeus (assembly GCA_006410875.1). Classification (NCBI taxonomy): domain Eukaryota; kingdom Metazoa; phylum Chordata; class Mammalia; order Artiodactyla; family Bovidae; genus Neotragus; species Neotragus pygmaeus. Next base: position 116,821 of record SJYV01003245.1, read on the forward strand.
GTACCTGACTCTTATATGCTGATTTCTAAACCATTCTCCACTTAAAGGAAACCAGAGCTCTTTGGAGAAATGGCTGATTCCAGGAAGAACTGGGTCAGGGAAAGTACAAGAGGAGTCTGGAACATACTGTTGTTTCAGAAAGAAAGGAGATAGTCAAAGAATGATGGGGATGTGTCAAAAGGAGCAAGAACCAGTGTGGAAAAGCATCCACGGGCCAAAAGAATGATGATAGTTATAGATTATAACCTATTGAAAAAATAAGAACCATACACATGTAAGTGAATGAATAAATGACTTAAGTTGGGGAGAAGGGAAAGTTCTTCATTAAAATGGCTAATAAGTATAGAACTGCTGGAATTAGAAAATGGCCGTTTGGGAACAATTAAAATAGTACTTTCACACAAGAATCCTCTGCAGGTACCAAAATTGTTGAGTAAAGTTTGATAAGGAATATGATATTTACATAGTCTCAAGACAGTTCCTAACAATATATTTACTTATTACAAAGAGAAAAGCAGTAACTTCACGGAGCAGAATCTTGGCAGATACTCATTAACCAAGTGATCAAAATTAGCATCACTGGTAATAGAACCTGTAACCTCTTGTGGCTTCTGATGTGATGCAGTGAGAAGCACCCAACATTACTTGTGACATTCCTACAAAAAATGCATAGCCTAAATTTAAACATGAGAGACCATCAGACAAACCTAAATTGAGGAACATTATACAAAATAAATGGTCTGTGTTCTTTAAAAAATATCAGTCTTATAAGACACAGACTGAGAAACTGTTCCAGTTGGTAGGATTCTAAAAGAGGCATTACCACTATATGCAGTGCATGATTCTGAATTGAATTCTGGACTGGGGAAATAGATAGCTTTAAAAGACATTTTTTGAAGCAATTAATGATATATGAATATGGGCTGTAATTATATAGTAGAAATTTTAACATTGACAGAATACTGATTTGGTTAGGTATACTGTAGTTATCTTAGTAAATGTCTGTGTTCTTGGGAAACTATATGAAAAAAAAATATTGAGGGCTAAAATGCTAAGTGTCTGCAACTCACTCTCACGTGGTTCAGGAAAAAAATGTGTGAGAAAAAAAGAGACTGACACACACACACACACACACACACACAAAGAGACTGAAAAAGCAAATGGGGTGAAATGTAAATAGTGATATTTGCAAATTTTCTTTAAGTTACATAAAAAATATACCTAAAAATTCCTGAATTAAAATACTTGAGTTGTGATTGAACTGACTTGATCTTAATAATGATTTGTAGAATTCATGGAAAGGACAAAAAGTTATTCTCACCATTTAGAGAAAGTAGCAAAGCAAATGCTGATCAAGTAGAAAAACTCCAAATAGGATATAGAACAGAAGGATTTTTTTGTTTGGATTTTTGTCATGGCTTAGTAACCTCGGGCATCTCACGTCCTATGTTCATTTCCTTAAACTTTTATGAACTAGGTAGTTTAAGGACTTCTTAAACATTTCCTGTTTAGCTAATTTTTTTAAGTGTTTTGTAAAAATTAAATGACCTTTGTTCCAGATAGATCATTTTATAATTTTATTAAGAAAAATTGAAGGCCATTTTTGCCATTATTTGTTAAAAGGGGGTATTTTGGGGGATAGAAGTTCCTTCTTTATTAAATCTTTGAACTACAGTGAATACAATCATTTTAATAATTATCTTTATGTAATGTACTGTTTTAATAATATAATTTACATTGTAAACTAATAACATTCATAAAAATGCACCTTGGCGATAGTATTGATGAACTGTTTTAACAAAATTATCCTATAAGATTTTTGTATAATTTCTATTTTTCCTATTTTAAATTGATTTTTGTATTGTATTACTAAAATCACCCCTTCAAAGAAACACCTAACCTTATAACAGATAGATGTATTATTGGCAAATGCAGGTGTTGATAGAAATCTCATTATTCATTGTAAAATTATTTTATTGAGATTCTAAAGACAGCAGTAGTGACAGTTTCAGTTGTTTTGACTAGTGTAAAATACCAGGTGTAAACGGACACAATTATTCTTCAGTGGTAATGATAGTTCTAACCTATTTCGATGATGTGTCTGCTTCTGTTTTTCTCTTACAAAAATTCCTTTCTACTCTTGGTGGGAATCACTCCTTCTTGACACCCCTCTTCCTGTTTTGGGCCCCTTGAATACTACTGGTCTTAGAAAGTGTATGCCTAGAATGGGATTCATGGGAGTTGTTGTCAACAGACAACAGTGTCTTTTCTGTTTGGCTCTTTCTCTGTGTATATATGGTATTTTATATTTCAGAGTTTCAGTAGTTTACCTGTAGGCATTTGACTGCTATTCAGAGGAATGATTTATTATTAATTAGAGGAGGTTATGGTTCTGTTTGTGTGTGGACCTTACAGTTGCTGTGATGACTTGAAGTGGTCATCTTCATTATATCATCATAATAAAGCTCTGATTCCTGGGGGAAGTTGTGAGTCTCCTCATTTTATTTTGTGTTATCTGTGTTTTGTTTTGATTTATCATATCCATGTAATATAGCAATAATTATGTTACTAACAACAATTTTGTGAGATGTTTATTATTCTCATTTTACAGATGAGGAAACTGAGGCTTGGTGAAGTTACGAAAGTTGTCCAAAGTCACACAGCTTGTAAAGGGCACATTCAAGATTCAGAGCCAGGTCTGTCCAATTTCAAAACTCTTAATCATGGCCATGAAACTTTGCAAGAGCTGTGAAGTATCAACCTGTGATAAGTTGTATTGATATTAATATTGCTTAACTGTCCTTTAACTCTTACTGATAATTTTTGATGGTTTATGGTTTTTTTCATCTATAATAATTTTGTGTATGTTTTAACTATCGTGGAAAGAAATATGACATAGTAATGTGGGTCTGGGCTCTGGAGACAGCTACCTGGGTATGAATCACTAAGCTGCTCCACTTGTGTGACGCTGAGAAAGTTATTAACTTTTCTGTACCTCAGTTTTCCTATCTGTAAAATGGTAATAGAAATATAATCTGCCTGATATGGGTTGTTGTGAAGATTTAGTGATTTAAAATATGCAAAGCACTTGGGCTTCCCTTGTGACTCATCTGGTAAAGAATCCGCCTGCCATGTGAGAGACCTGGGTTTGATCCCTGGGTTGAAAAGATACCCTGGAGAAGGGAAAGGCTACCCACTTCAGTATTCTGGCCTGGAGAATTCCGTGGACTCTATAGTCCATGGGTCGCAAGGGGTCGGACACTACTGAGTGACTTTCACTTTCACTTTTCATACAAAGCACTTAATGGTGCCTGGCACACAGTAAGCATTCAGTAAATGTTAACTATAGTATTATCATCTCCTAGCAACCAGTAAAACAGATGATCATTATTTCTAATTCTGTTAGGAAATTTGGATAAAGCAAAGTTTAAGCAGCACATGAAACCTACATAAACCAAAACTAAATTGAATAAGTTAGACATAAAGAAAATCATTCATTTAATCAAATTCAGATCCATTGTAAAGCCAACTTGGAAACTGCTTCTAGGTCTTAACATGTATAAGGACCACATACAGGTTCATAGGAGCTCAATATGACCATTGTATCATGAATGTTTTGTCTGTTTTCCTTTTGTAAGTGGAATTTGTATTCAAAATGTTTACGATTTTAGGTGACTTAAGGAGATTGTGTTTTGGCAGTGTTCACAGATAATTACCAAGAATGAAAACTGTACATGTTGTGTAAAATGCTGGCAGTGTTTCATCACTTGCAGGAGTGGTTATTAGAACTTACATTGTGGACACTGTGCTCACTGATTGAGCTTTGAACCAGTGGGACCACAGCACATTCAACCAGAACTGAACCATGTACTGATCACGTGCTCTTCACTCTTACTTATTCCTTGTAGCTGTCAGAATTCTGAAGTGTAATATCAACTCTTGCTACAATTTAGTAAAGTAAAATACCTATAATTAGTGCCTAGTAAGTTTATACCAATTCCAAAATATCTATCAAAGGGAGTAATTTGAGTCAAGTGATGTAAAAGTTCAAAAGCTCTTATTAAAAATAGGACTTGCTTTGTATAGGAGCCTAAGATTTCAGAGGCTTTAATCTATACGTGCATTTAACTTATTCTTTTTATTATATTGAGCCTTCCTCTCCTCAAACATAGTGTCTCTTTCTAGCTATTTAGATATTTTTTATTTCTTTATGGCTGTGCTGGTTCTTCATTGCTGCTCACACTTTCTCTAGTTGCAGTGAACGGGAGCTACTCTAGTTGCGGTGCACAGACTTCCGACTGTGATGGCGTCTCATTGCAGAGCCTGAGCTCTAGGGTGCGAGTGCTTCAGCAGCTGTGGCGTGTGGGCTCAGTATCCGTAGTCCCCAGGCTCTAGAGCACAGGCTTAATAGTTGTGGGGCATGGACTTAGTTGCTCCAGGGCATGTGGGTCATCTTGGAACAGAGCTAGAACCTGTGTCTCCTGCATTGGCAGGTGGGTTCTTTACCATTGAGTCATTAGGAAAGCCCCTTAGATATTTAAAAATATCTTTCAATAGTTTCTTTTTCTCATAAGTCTCTCATATCTTCTCTTAAATTTAATTATTATTGTTGTTAAAGTTTTAAATAGATTTTCCTCCTTTTTTTTTTTTTTTTTACATTTTCAATTTACTGATCGAAACTTTTTGGTATATAGATCTCCGTTCAGCCACCTTAGCTGAAGTATGATGATTGCGATTGTGTCTTTCTTTCCACTGCTTACATAGTTTCTTTCTCTTGCCTTGCTATGCTAGTTAGGACTTTGAGTACAGTGTTCAATACAAGTGTTAAAGAGTGGGCATTCTTATATTGCACTTAGCTTAAAAAGAAGTGGTCTGTTAATAATAATGCAACAAAGATCCTGCATACTGCAACTAAGACCTGAGTCAGCCAAATAAGTAAATAAATATCTCTAAAAAAATAAAAGTACTTGTATTTTAAAAAAAGAAAAGGAATAAGTGAAGATATACAAGGCAAATGGAAATGAAACAATCACAAAAGAAAATGTTGCTGTGTGACCACTCCTTTCAGTGACTATTTTTTCTCCCTTTCTTGATAGCAAACTTTAGTAAACAACTGATATTCCATATCATTGAGGTATTTTGAGGAAGTCTCAAAAAGGGACTTTTGTGTTAATCATAGAATAGTCATTTTCTTTTGTTTTTTCCTTCTCTTCCTCCTTTTTATTTTCCTTCTTCTCCCTTCTCTTTCTTTTTCTTTATTCTTGAATTGGGATGTATCTGTCATTTTGAGGTGCATGTTACTTTTCATATTTCACAGTTCAGTTAAGTCGCTCAGTCGTATCCGACTCTTTGTGACCCCATGAATTGCAGCACGCCAGGCCTCCCTGTCCATCACCAACTCCCAGAATTCACTCAAAGTCACATCCATTGAGTCAGTGATGCCATCCAGCCATCTCATCCTCTGTCATCCCCTTTTCCTCCTGCCCCCAATCCCTCGCAGCTAATGAAAAATTATCAACAAGTTTGGCAGCATTTCTGTTTTGGAACATAAAATAATGATATATCTTGCCATCAGTTGATGGCATCTTAGCTGTGATGAAACATACATTTTTGCATACATACCATGACTCTGTCCTACCCCATCCTCTACTTGATAATGCTTTGAAATGTTTTGTTTTTTGTCTCTCCCATCCTGTGCATATATTATTCAAGATCTTATGGAAGAAATAATCCTTATTTTGTCATCCTGGCTCTTCTTCCTGCAGCACTTAGCACAATACTTTGTTGGGCACAGGGTTGTATTTAACAATTACGGGAAGTATGTAGATATACTGAATCATAGCACAGACTGTGACACATTTATATTAGTGACCGGTTTTTTAGCTTCTTGGTGAGAAGAGATTAATACCTACATTAGTTAAGATTATTTTAAATATAAAGAACAGAGCCCAGTGCTTCCTACATTAAGCAAGTTAGAGAATTTATTGGATGGATGTTTAGTCATCTGATGACGTTCAAGAAAGTTTAACCGATGAAACAAAAAAAAGTGATTAAAGGAAATTCCCTGGTGGTCCAGTGGTTAGGACTCCACACTTCCACTGTAGGGGGCATGGGTTCGATCCTTGTTGAAGAACTAAGATCCTTACAAGCCACACAGGGCACAGCAAGAAAAAGAAAGACAGTTTAAAAATAGAAAGCACTGTGAAGGAAAATGAAGAGTCAGTTCAGTTCAGTCACTCAGTCGTGTCCAACTCTTTGCGACCCCATGAATTGCAGCGCGCCAGGCCTCCCTGTTCATCACCATCTCTCAGAGTTCACTCAGACTCATGTCCATCAAGTCCGTGATGCCATCCAGCCATCTCATCCTCGGTCGTCCCCTTCTCCTCCTGCCCACAATTCCTCCCAGCATCAGAGACTTTTCCAATGAGTCAACTCTTCGCATGAGGTGGCCAAAGTACTGGAGTTTCAGCTTTAGCATCATTCATTCCTTCCAAAGAAATCCCAGGGCTGATCTCCTTCAGAATGGACTGGTTGGATCTCCTTGCAGTCCAAGGGACTCTCAAGAGTCTTCTCCAACACCACANGCTGTGAAAGTGCTGTACTCAATATGCCAGCAAATTTGGAAAACTCAGCAGTGGCCACAGGACTGGAAAAGGTCAGTTTTTATTCCAATCCCAAAGAAAGGCAATGCCAAAGAATGTTTAAACTACTGCACAATTGTACTCATCTCACATGCTAGTAAAGTAATGTTCAAAATTCTCCAAGTCAGGTTTCAACAGTACCTGAACCGAGAATTTCCAGATGTTTAAGGTGGTTTTAGAAAAGGCAGAGGAACCAGAGATCAAATTGCCAACATCCGCTGGATCATCGAAAAAGCAAGAGTTCCAGAAAAACATCTATGTCTGCTGTATTGACTATGCCAAAGCCTTTGTGTGGATCACAACAAACTGTGGAAAATTCTTAAAGAGATGGAAATACCAGGCCACCTTACCTGCCTCCGAAGAAATTTGTATGCAGGTCAAGAAGCAACAGTTAGAACTGAACTTCGAACAACTGATTGGTTCCAAATTGGAAAAGGAGTACATCAAGGCTGTATATTGTCACCCTGCTTATTTAACTTATATGCAGAGTACGTCATGAGAAACACTGGGCTGATAAAGCACAAGCTGGAATCAAGGTTGCCAGGAGAAATATCAATAACCTCGGATAGGCAGATGACACCTTAAGCAGAAAGCAAAGAGGAACTACAGAGCCACTTGATGAAAGTGCAAGAGGAGTGAAAAAGCTGGCTTAAAATTCAACCTTTAGAAAACAAAGATCATGGCATCCAGTCCCATCACTTCATGGCAAATAGATGAGGAAACAATGGAAATAGTGACAGACTATTTTCTTGGGCTCCAAAATCACTGCAGATGGTGACCACAGCCATGAAATTAAAAGACACTTGCTCCTTGGAAGAAAAGCTATGACCAACCTAGACAGCATATTAAAAAGCAGAGACATTATTTTGCCAGTAAAGGTCCATCTAGTCAAAGCTATGGTTTTTCCAGTAAGGACATTAGTCCTGAATATTCACTGGAAGGGCTGATGCTGAAGCTGAAACTCCAATACTTTGGCCACCTGATGCAAAGAACTGATTCTTTGGAAGAGACCCTGATGCTTGGAGAGATTGAAGGCAGGCGGAAAAGGGGATGACAGAGACTGAGATGGCTGGATGACATCACCGACTCGATGAACATGAGTTTGAGCAAGCTCAGAGATTTGGTGTTGGACAGGGAAGCCTGGCATGCTGCAGTCCATGGGATTGCAAAGAGTCAGACACGACTGATCAACTGAACTATGTCTCACTTTTCCTGAAAAGAATAAAGTTATTGAAATTTAATTTGTCCAACCCGATCCAGGATGAACCACATGTGAATTCCCTGGCATCCAGTGGTTAGGACTCCACACTTTCACTGCTGAGGGTACAGGTTCAGTCCTTCGTTGGGAAACTGAGATTCTGCAAGCCGCGCAGCACAGCCAAAAAATAAAATGGACCAAGAAAGAAAGAGAAGGAAAAGAAGGAAGGAAAGAAAGGGAGGAAGAAAAGAAAAAGAAAATAATTTTTTAAAAGGGAAATTTTAAATGAACCAGAGGCATTTGTAAGGACATTAGAGAGCTACAACTCTTAGGAAGGTGGGGACTTGTCTCTCCAGAGTTTTTTTCATTTCTCAATTATGCTTTTTTGCTTTTCTTTTTTCTTTTGTCACAGTTGCACATCTAACTTAGGCCCCTCTTGTATGTAAATTAAAAGGAAGATTGGACAAGACAATGCTTTAGAAAACTCACTGTGAGGAAAAAAAATTCATAAACACTATATAGCACATACACAATATACATAGGTTATAGACACATTCAGAAAACTTGACCTTTAATTATGAGAATCCCCTTAAAGAAAAAGAAATATCAAAATTATCAAAAATGGTAAAATTACTGTTATAACAGTATTAGTTGGTTCTAAATGTAATAATATATAAACTAAAATCTGAAAACATGGGTACCATTCTGAATAGCTGAAAAAATTAATAAACTCAGAGATTTCCTTAGTTTAGCTAAAGAGTCTTTTTCCAAGAGACTCTAATCTAAAGAAATCATAAATAATTTGCTTCCCTCCTCCCTCAGCATTACATGATCATCCATGTTGATTGTTACAATTGTAGATGATTCATTTTTATGTCTTCTCTTGATTATTTTTTATTTTTAAAAGTGCTTAAATTGAGGTATTATTTTTATTTCTGCATGGTATTCTAATGTGTGAATATTCTATATTTATTGTGTTGATGGATAGTTAGATTCTAGTGTTTGCTATTTTATTGGTACAAATACTAAACAATGCTGCACAGACACTATCTTGTATATCTTCTTGTAACTTTCCTAGACAATGGTAAATTATTTATTAAAATGGTTGCACCAGTTTATGCTCCTGTAAGGATATGAATGCTTGATGCCCCATATTTTATTGTCTGATTCTTTAATATTTGCTAAACTGACAGATGTAAACTGGTATATAATGTCTTGATTTGCATTTTCTTGGGTTGAGCATTTTCTTCACATTATTGGCTCTTTCTGTTCCTATGTTAAGTATTTGCTCTGTTTTGCCCATTTTCTGTTGATATTTTATTTTAAACTAATGTTTGTTTTGCTTATTGGTTTTTAGAAATTCTTTAAAACTAGGGTACTAATATTTTGTTTCTGGTACATAGCATATATCCTCCTCAGTTCAGTTCAGCTCAGTTGCTCAGTCGTGTGCGACTATTTGCGACCCCATGAATCGCAGCACACCAGGCCTCCCTGTCCATCACCAACTCCCGGAGTTCATTCAAACTCATGTCCGTTGAGTCGGTGATGCTATCCAGCCATCTCATCCTCTGTCATCCCCTTCTCCTCCTGTTCGCAATCCCTCCCAGCATCAGAGTCTTTTCCAATGAGTCAACTCTTCGCATGAGGTGGCCAAAGTATTGGAGTTTCAGCTTCAACATCAGTCCCTCCAATGAACACCCAGGACTAATCTCCTTAAGGATGGACTGGTTGGATCTCCTTGCAGTCCAAGGGACTCTCAAGAGTCTTCTCCAACACCACAGTTCAAAAGCATCAATTCTTTGGCGCTCAGCTTTCTTCACAGTCCAACTCTCACATCCATACATGACCACTGGAAAAACCGTAGCCTTGACTAGATGGACCTTCATTGGCAAATTAATGTCTCTGCTTTTCAATATGCTGTCTAGGTTGGTTATAACTTTCCTTCCAAGGAGTAAGCGTCTTTTAATTTCATGGCTGCAATCACCATCTGCATTGATTTTGGAGCCCCCCCAAATATAGTCTGCCACTGTTTCCACTGTTTCCCCATCTATCTGCCATGAAGTGATGGGACCAGATGCCATGATCTTCATTTTCTGAATGTTGAGCTCTAAGCCAACTTTTTCACTTTCCTCTTTCACTTTCATCAAAAGGCTTTTTAGTTCCTCTTCACTTTCTGCCATAAGGGTGGTGTCATCTGCATATCTGAGGTTATTGATATTTTTCCCGGCAATCTTGATTCCAGCTTGTGCTTCTTCCAGTCCAGCGTTTCTCATGTACTCTGCATATAAGTAAAATAAGCAGGGTGACAGTATACAGCCTTGATGTACTCCTTTTCCTATTTGGAAACAGTCTGTTGTTCCATGACCAATTCTAACTGTTGCTTCCTGACTTGCATTTAGGTTTCTCAAGAGGCAGGTCAGGTGGTCTGGTATTCCCATCTCTTTCAGCATTTTCCACAGTTTATAGTAGATAAAATATAATTTCCAGAATCCTTAAACTATACTTTAAAAAATTGAGATTTTTATAGTCTTTCTAAGTAATCCATTCCAATGTAAATAACCACTATGAAGAAAAAGTTCTGTACTATAGAGTTACTGACCAAAAACTCTTCAGTTCAGTTGCTCAGTCATGTCCGTCTCTTTGTGACCCCATGAATTGAAGCACACCAGGCCTCCCTGTTCATCACCAACTCCCAGAGTTCACCCAAACTCATGTCCATCGAGTCGGTGATGCCATCCAGCCATCTCATCCTCTGCCCCCAATCCCTCCCAGCATCAGAATCTTTTCCAATGAGTCAACTCTTCGCATGAGGTAGCCTAAGTATTAGTAAAGGTTTAATATTAAAATAATCCAATTTTATAACCATAAACCTGACTACATGGGCTACATTGATAAGCCATTTTTAGAAATGGTACTTTTTGTCCCACTAATTCTTGGTCTTTTTAGTTTTATTATGTTTTTCCAACAAGAAAGACCATTTTCAGTTTGTAGCTGACTGTATGAAACATATTTATTTTTTACTTTTTACTAGAGAATTTTTGTTTGTTTCAAGGCATGGTAGTAGTATACCCTACAATGACTAAATAGGCCATACACAGGAGATTCTTTTAGGAATTTTAACCTTAGTTGGTGAGTGTAACAAATGAGATGATGCTTTCTGGAGAGAATTCATTTAGAAAGCTTTGCTTTATTTGGAGTTGTATTTTGCCATTTTTTGTAGTGTGTGTGTGTGTGTGTGTATGGGTGTGTATATATATATATATATATATATATACACAAGTAGCATTTAGGAACTGATCCTACAATTAGTTGTCTCTTCCCGTGTGTGTGTGTGTGTGTGTGTGTGTGTGTGTGTGTGTGTGTGTATATGTATATATATATATACAAGTAGCATTATAGGAACTGATCCTACAATTAGTTGTCTCTTCCCATAGATGTGGGCTTCCTATGTCTGGGAGCAGTTATTTCTTACAAGTCTATAGACTCCTGTTAAAGTACCATTCATGGTAAATGCTTAATACTTATTATTCTTGTTCTTTTTTTGTTCTTTCCTCTGTAGAGCAAATTACCATGTGTGCTTGTAATCCTTCTTACACTCATATACTTAAGCAGTGTTCCATAAATCTATGTCTTGTCAAGAATGAGTTTAATTACCATGAAAGTATGATAATTTAACTGACCTTTTGATTAATATTATAGATAAGATTTTCTATTTGAAACAGTTGAGCCAGATACTTTGTTTAAAAACTGTCTTTAATTCCAGCGGTGGAATTTAATACACTTTTCTCCCATTTAAATACTCTAAATCTGATTTCAACAGATACTATGTCAGCAAGTAGTGTTTTTTCTAGAGCAGGTATGAAAAGATTCAGGAGCATTTTTAGTATTAAGTATCTGGATCCAGTTTCCTGTCATTTGCTGGATTATTATAATAGTCTCCTAATTGTCTCCCTGCTTCATTCTTGTTCCCTTCAATCCTTTCTTAAACCAGCTGCCAAATGTAAAATTAAGTGCTTTCTTTAGAATCCTCCACTGATTCCCCATTTCTCTCAGAGGAAAATTGAAGTGTTTGGCCTACAAGGTTCTCTATTAACTTGTTGTGTGTTACCCATGTGTTCTCATCTCTCCTATTCTCTTGTCTTCGTTTTGCAGTGAACACACTGACCTCCTTTCTGTTTGTCAGACACTCTAGGCAAGACCTTTAGGACCTTTGCATTGATTATTTTCTTTTTCTGGAACATTTATCCTACTGCATGACTCACTTTTTTACCTACTTCAATTCTATACTCAAATAATACTTTATTTAAAATTTTATCCCTACCTCAATACTTCTAATCCCCCTCTTAACCCTATTCATGTTTTTCTCTATAGCCTTTACCATCTTCTAATATACCACAGAGCTAGTGGTGTTCAGGTAAATGCTTTACAATTAGTTTTCCAGATACAGTTCCTACATGAATGATGGTTGATAGTTTTGCTTGTGTAGTGATTAAGATGAAAGTGAAGCAATGAAGTTGTGTGTTAGAATTTCACTCATTTGTCAATGACACGAGAGGCTTCTTTGCTGAATTGGATAATAGTTTTCAAATAGTAGAAGAATATTTCGTCAATTTTGTGCTCTTCATAAGGTAGTGCTTTAGACACCACACACTTAAGTTCAGTCTGCATTGTAACATTTTCTCCATCAGTTTCTTAGATCTGGACAAGCACAAAACAATAAATCAAGCAATAATTGATAGTTTTTTGCCAAATTTCACAGTGTAAATATTTCCATTGTGGCTGATTTCAAACATGAAATCACTGAATATGATATTTGGAAGAGATGTACAGTAGCCCAGCATTAGGCAGTATTTCTACCATACAGATACAAAATCATCAATAGCACCAAGAGCATAGATGATAGTAAAATGTAATGTAAAAATAGGAAGTAAGATTTTAGTATTTATCTTTGTTTTAAAATAACTATGTTTATATAATTTAATTTATAACAAAGGTTATATTTAACACCAAGTTCACAAACTTGCTGAAAATTTAACAGTTGGATCTTGTCAGTCAGCACATCGCTGTGAATAATCTGGCTAGTTATTTTCTGTCTATCTCCATAGAGGCAGAGGTTTTGCTCTGTGTTGTTTACTGCAGGCTTGAATGGTAGGCAGTCAATGAATACTTGCTAAGTGAATTTTAATTAAAATAAATGTATTAGATGCTGAGTGAAAAATTTTGTCTTCAAATAAATTGAAACCTTTTTCATTTTTTAATATGAAATTTTGATTTTAACAATAGCATAATATTCTTACCTGTCTGAATTATTGACCTAGATTATAAATAAAAGCATTTTACTCTGAAAGGGATAGAAGATTTTAAAATTTTCCTTGCTGAAAGAAAGATAATCATGTGATCTTTCTTTTATAAAAAGAAAAATATGAAGCATATATGCATAGGAAAAAACAAAGGAAAAAACTCTGAAGTGCTGATGGAAGTTATTTCTGTTTGGGATTACACGTCATTTGTATTTCATTCTTCAGATTTTTCTGTTTTTCCTGTTCTTTACAAGTCACATCTATTATATGATAAAATTATTTTTAAATCAACTTCTTTATCATACCCGGTATATAGTATTTTAGTTGAAAGAGGAGGAAAGTAAAATGTTACAAGTAGAATATACAGGGTAAAGAAAGAGAAAGAAGTGAGAAAGCCATTGCATATTTGAAAGGCCTGATCTTATTATGCAGAGAAGTACTGGGAGATAAGGCTAGACAATGTTGGGTTCAAATTGTAGAGGCTTCTGAATGCCAGACTCGGACATCAAACTTTAGAATCTTCAACGGGCTTTGAAGATAGTCAAGGAAGAATTCTAGGAATTTAATCTGGCACGACTCTGTAGGAAGATTAGAGGGAAGAGGGCTTGGAGTCCAGGGGTTGTTGCAGAGTTTCATGGATGAAGTGATTTTTCTATCAGGGCAATTAGGAATAGAAGTGCTGAATGGCTGAATACCAGAGATAACTGATGCTTGTTCCCATCCAGTAGCATCTATTGATGAACTTTGTACGGAAGAATAATGGGGAAGTGTCAGAAATGAACCTTAGAGTATGCTGTTGGCATTTTAAAGCTTTGATGGGTATAAAGGTGTTATGTATAAATACAAAAGTCAGGAAGAAGAGTTTGTTTGAAAAGAAGAAGATAAATGGATTTGGAAATATTTGAATTGGATTTGGAAATACAAGACTAGAATTCACAAAGAAGTCAGGAATAGGAGATAGAGAAAGAAGAAATATATGTTTATAATTAGTTGAGTTTTAACCCATTAAAAAAAAAAGAGTTCATGAATTCAAAGAAGGAGAAGTACAGATCGTCATGAAGCTATAAACTTACATATTGACAGGGACATTTTTAGTTTACTAATAAGATGACTTAATGATTCATTTTAAAATGTTAGCTAACCCTGCATTTATTAGAAAAGCTCCATGTGGTCATGATATATTTTTAATATATTATTTGGTTTGATTTGCAAAATTTTTGCTTAGAATTTATGTATGTATGTTCATGAGAGATATTGGTCTATCTATTTAAAAACCATAAATAGTGTCTTTGGTTTTGGTATCAGGTAATATTAGCCTCATAAAATGCTTTAGGAAATGTTCCCTTCTCTTCAATTTTTTGGGAAGAGTTTGTAAAATTGGTATGATTTCTTCCTTAAATGTTAGGCAGAACTAACCAGTGAATCCATTTAGTCCAGGAGTTGTATTTGTGGAAAGATTTTAAACTATAAATTGAATTTCATTAACAGATATAGAACTATTGTGCTGTGCTGTGCTTAGTCGTTCAGTTGTGTCCGACTCTCTGCAACCTCATGAACTAGAGCCTACCAGGCTCCTTTGTCTATAGGGATTCTCCAAGCACGAATACTGGAGTGGGTTGCCGTGCCCTCCTCTAGGGGATCTTCCCAACCCAGGGATCAAACCCAGATCTCCTACATTGCCAGCAGATTCTTTACCACCAGGGAAGCCCAAGAATACTGAAGTGGGTAGCCTATCTCTTCTCCAGAGGATCTTCCTGACCCAGGAATTGAACCAGGGTCTCCTGCATTGCAGGTAGATTCTTTACCAGCTGAGCTACCAGAGAAGCCCATAGGACTGTTCAGTTCAGTTCAGTCGCTCTGTCATGTACGACTCTTTGCGACCCCATGAACCACAGCATGCCAGGCCTCCCTGTCCATCACCAACACCCGGAGTCCACCCAGACACATGTCCATTGAGTCAGTGATGCCATCCAACTATCTCATCCTCTGTCATCCCCTTCTCCTCCTCCCCTCAATCTTCCCCAGCATCAGGGTCTTTTGAAATGAGTCAGCTCTTCGCATCAGGTGGCTAAAGTATTGGAATTGCAGCTTCAAAGGGTTATCTGTTTCTTCTTGCAGCTTCAAAGGGTTATCTATTTCTTCTTGAATAAACTATAAAAGTTTGTACCTTGAAAGGAATTTTTCTATTTCATCTGAGTTGAATTTATTGGCATAAACTTGTTCATAATATGCCCTTATTATGTTTAATATCTATAGACTCTTATAGAGATAACACCTCTGTCATTCTTTTTATTTGTTTATTTTTGTCTGCACTGAGTCTTCATTGCAGCCCATGGGCTTTCTCTAGTTGCATCAAGTGGGGGCTTCTCTCTAGTTCTGACGCATGGGCTTCTCACTGCAGTGGTGTTGCAGAGCATGGGCTCTAGAGTTCATGGGCTCGGTAGATACAGCACCCAGTTTTAGTTGCCCCTCAGCATGTGGAATCTTCCAGGATCATGGATTGAACTTCTGTCCTCTGCATTGGCAGGAGGATTCTTAACTGCTGGACTATCAGAGAAATCCTCTCATTCTTGACATTGGTAATTTGTATCATTTTTTCCCCCTGAATAATCTGGCTATAGGTTTATCAGTTTTTCTTCAATCTTCTCCAAGAGCTAGCTTTGGTTTCCTTTTTTCTATATTTATATTTTCCTACTTTACTGCTTTCTGCTTTGATTCCTACTGTTTCCTTTTTCTCTGCTTGCTTTGCATTTCTTTGTCCTTTAGTTTCTGTAGGTAGAATCTAAGGTCATTGTTTTAAGTTAAGACCTTTCTTATTTTCTAATATAGATGTTTAGTGCAGGGTCTCTCAATAGTGCACTATTGGCGTTCTAAGCTGGACAATTCTTTCTTTTCAGGGGCTGGCCTTTGTGTTATAGGATGCTTAGCAGTATCTCTGGCCACTATCCATGAGATGCCAGTAGCATCTCCTCTAGTGACAACCAAAAATGTCTTCTCCAAGTATTGCCAAATGCACAGGATTCCTCCCCACACCTGATTGAGAACCACTGGTTTAGTGCTATAAGTTTCTAAGTTCTGCTTTTGTGACATCCCATAAATTTTGGTATGTTTTCATTCAGTTCAAAATACTTTCTGAATTCCTTTTTGATTTCTACTTTGACCCATGGGCTATTTTGAAATGCATTATCTAGTTTCCAAATATTGGTGATTTAATCCCTTTGTGGTGAGAGATCATACTTTGCATGACTTGAAACCTTCTAAATTTGAGACTGTTCTATGGCCCAGAATATGGTCTATATTGGTAAATGTTCCATGTGCACTTGAGAAGAATGTGTATGTACTCTGTTGTCATTGGGTAGAATGTTCTATAAATGTTAAGCAGGTCTTGTTGATTGATACTGTTGCTCAAGTCTTGCTGTACATCTCCTTTTTTATTTTCTTCCTACTTATTCTGTTAATTATTGTGATGGGAGTATATAGCCACTCCAACTTTCTTTTGATTTGTATTAATATGGTATATTGTTTTCTATCATTATACTTTTAACCTGTTTGTGTCTTTATATTTTAAGTAGGTTTATTACAGGCAACATATTGTTGGGTCTTACTATTTTATCCAGTCTAATGAGCTAGTTAGTCTCTTTGACTATCAGCTAGTGTCACTGATAAAGGTGCTGTTTCCCCTAACAAGTCTATTCCAGATCTCACTGGGGAAACATTATGGCAATGGAGCCAGCCTGCAGGACCGTGCTGGACAGGGTGGAGGGCTGGTGAGTATGGTTATACCATCCTTCCTGTGCCTATCTAGGACCAGGCAGAGGCACATGAAGGCAGACCAACCCGCTGGGGACCCTGGAGGAAGCCAACAGCTGTACCAGAGAGATGGAACTTTTGGAATCTGACTTGCATTGTTACTGACCAATCAGAATGTTCTCTAACCTTCAGTTCAGTTCAGTTGCTGAGTCGTGTTCAATTCTTTCTGACCCCATGGACTGCAGCATGCCAGGCCTCCCTGTCCATCACCAACTCCCGGAGTATACTCAAAACTCATCTCCATTGAGTCGGTGATGCCATCCAACCATCTCATCCTCTGTCTTCCCCTTCTCTTTCTGCCTTCAATCTTTCCCAGCATCAGGGTCTTTTCCAATGAATCAGTTCTTCACATCAGGTACCCAAAGTATTGGAGTTTCAGCTTCAGCGTCAGTCCCTTCCAGTGAATATTCAGGACTGATTTCCTTTAGGATTGACTAGTTGGATCTCCTTGCAGTCCAAAGGACTCTCCTGAGTCTTCTCCAACACCACAGTTCAAAAGCGTCAATCACTTCTTTGGTGCTCAGCTTTCTTTATAGTCCAACTCTCACATCCATACAAGACTACTGAAAAAACCATAGCCTTGACTAGATGGACCTTTGTTGGCAAAGCAATGTCTCTGCATTTTAATATGCTGTCTCGGTTGGTCATAACTTTTCTTCCAAGGAGCAAGAGTCTTTTTATTTCATGGCTGCAGTCACCATCTGCAGTGATTTTGGAGCCCCCAAGAATTAAGTCTGCTACTGTTTCTACTCTTTCTCCATCTATTTGCCATGAAGTGTTGGGACCGGATACCATAATCTTTGTTTTCTGAATGTTGAGCTTTAAGCCAACTTTTTCACTCTCCTCTTTCACTTTCAAGTGAAGTTCCACTTCATTTTCTGCCATAAGAGTGGTATCATCTGCATATCTGAGGTTATTGATATTTCTCCTGGCAGTCTTGATTCCAGCTTGTGCTTCCTCTAGCGCAGCATTCCTCATGATGTACGCTGCATATAAGTTAAATAAGCAGGGTGACAATACAGCCTTGACATACTCCATTTCCTATTTGGAACCAGCCTGTTGTTCCATGTCCAGTTCTGTTGCTTCCTGACCTGCATACATATTTCTCAAGAGGCAGATCAGGTGGTTTGGTATTCCTGTCTCTTTAAGAATTTTCCACAGTTTATTGTGATCCACACAAAGGCTTTGGCATAGTAAATACAGAAATAGATGTTTTTCTGGAACTCTGTNTGTCCAGTTCTGTTGCTTCCTGACCTGCATACATATTTCTCAAGAGGCAGATCAGGTGGTTTGGTATTCCTGTCTCTTTAAGAATTTTCCACAGTTTATTGTGATCCACACAAAGGCTTTGGCATAGTAAATACAGAAATAGATGTTTTTCTGGAACTCTGTTGCTTTTTCCATGATCCAGTGGATGTTGGCAATTTGACCTCTGGTTCCTCTGCCTTTTCTAAAACCAGCTTAAACATCTGGAAATTCTCGGTTCAGGTGCTGTTGAAACCTGACTTGGAGAATTTTGAGCATTACTTTACAAGCATGTGAGATGAGTACAATTGTGCAGTAGTTTAAACATTCTTTGGCATTGCCTTTCTTTGGGATTGGAATGAAAACTGACCTTTTCCAGTCCTGTGGCCACTGCTGAGTTTTCCAAATTTGCTGGCATAGTGAGTGCAGCACTTTCATAGCATCATCTTTTAGGATTTGAAATCGCTCAACTGGAATTCCATCCCCTCCCCTGGCTTTGTTCGCAGTGATGCTTCCTAGGGCCCTCATGACTTTGGACTCCAGGATGTCTGGCTCTAGGTGAGTGATCACGCCATCGTGATTATCTGGGTCATAAAGATCTTTTTTGAACAGTTCTTCTGTATGTTCTTGCCACTTCTTAATATTTTCTGCTTCTGTTGGGTCCATACCATTTCTGTCCTTTATTGTGCCCATTTTTGCATGAAATGTTCCCTTGGTGTCTCTAATTGTCTTGAAGAGATCTCTAGTCGTTCCCATTCTATTGTTTTCCCTTATTTCTTTGCACTGATCACTGGCCTTACTACTTTGTTAAACCAGTTGTTGGGTTGTGGAAGGTCACGGAATGGAACCTAGGCAAGGGACTCAGCACAGTGAATGTTTACTATCTAGAATATAAGCATTGCAAAAACTTACCACTGGTATGGCTATATCAAGTCATACTGGCCAATTATATGGTGTGTATTTCTCTATTCACGTTTGAGTATGCTGGGTTTAATTCTGTTTATTATATACTAACACCTATTAAATAAAATTAGGAAAATAATGAGATCATCACAAGAAAAGTTTCACCCATCCTAACTGCTTATGGTTGCCCTGGTCTTTTCCCTGATCTTCAGGCTTATACACATCTGCACCTGGCAGCCTGATAAACAGACCCCTCAAATTCAACAATTCGGTTCGCTGAATTCTTCTGTCCAGCTTACTGAAGCCTAAAACTTAGGAGTCATATTTTGATTTCTTTCTCTTCCTCACCTTTTATAATTAATTCCTGCTCTTGACTTTCTCCACAAAGAGAATTCTGTTGATCAACCAAAACTGAGATTATTAAACTTATTGCAGCAAGGGAGGGCACCACTATGATAGAGTCTTGGTAGTTAGGGGAAGTTAGAAAGGTTATTTCTGGGGTTTTGAGATCTGGACTCAGATGGTTTAAGGCAGGTCCTTCAAGGTGGGGAACTAGTTCGGATGGGCAAAGTTTACGACACAATATTTAAAATTAATGGACATAGCAAGGAGAGCAATCTGTTATCATGTGACAACTGTTTGAACAAAGTGTAGCTAATTCTTGGCTTACAGTCTTATCATCTTGGGCAGAATGCTTTCCTGAAGCACAATTACATCATGTTGACTCAGTTAATTCATAGATTTCCTGAATCTATGTTTTGTTGATGTTGTTGCCTCTTCCTGAAATAATCTTTTCCCTCCTACTTCCCACAGTATGTGACTGTTTTTTGTTCTTTTAAAACTTAACTCAGGTAGTGTCTCCTATAGGAAATGTTTCCTGAGCCTAGACTGCTTCTAGGTGATACTGTATATAGTGCTATTATTTCCTTCTCCATGTTGTGCAGAAATGAACCTTTTATAGAGGGAGAGAGCCATCTAAAGGCTGGTTGTCTTATTAATTTCTGTATCCACTAGCATTCATAACAGGGCCCAGCACATGGTAAGTTTTCAGTTTTTACTAACCCAAACAAATTGGGTCAGAGGAGGAAGACCGGAGGAATAGGAGAGAAGAGGTGATGATTTAACTTTAAATTAATGCGATTAAGGCAGTATCAGTGCACCCAAATACAGAAATTTAAGTAAGAGAGGAAGAGTTAAGAGTACAATTAGGAAATGCTCCTAATTGGGATAATAGTTTGTGTTGATTATTTCTCCAAGAGTGATAATGCAAAGAGAACACCAATGGAGGATTAATATTTGAGGAATATCTACAGTGGGTGGGAGAAAGTAGAGGAAGCCCTCAAAGACATCGGTAGAAACAGAGATGAGGAGGATAAACTAGAGGATTTCCTGATGTGGGAAGTTAAATGTACTCAGTAACCTCTGAAAATCTAGCAGAATGGGGATATCGTTTTTTAAAAATTTAGTTTGTAGGACAAAATAAATTTGTTCTCAGGTTTTATACTTAGAAAAGTATGTCCTTTACCTATATTCAACCAGGACTTCCACAGGGGGTATGATTTTCTTTATTTGGGAGTCAAGTTTAACCTTACTGAGAACCAGTAGTAAACATTACTTTGAATTAACATTTTCTTTTTTTTGGTAAGCAAAATCATTATACATAGATTACCTGAAAATAGAATGTTTGGTTTCTCCCTTGTATTAATTATTATCTTAATTGCTAGATTATTTTGTAGGCCAGTGGTAGTTACACATTAAGAAGTAGCAAGCAAGATATTATGATTATGTATTTTCTTTTTACCAAGTTCATTTTAGAACAGTTACAGATATATCACTAATTTTCAAAAAATTTCCAGCTCTGAAACCCTTTCCTTAAACTTTAACATGGAGCCCCAACATATAAGTCAGAGAAAGAGAAGCTTGTCTGTTTGAAACTGTGACAGGGACTGAAAGCCCTCCTGAGAGTTTTGTCAGTCTTCTAACCTCCTCCTCTTTCCTTCCAAACACGTGTGGTACCAGAGACTCCTCTGTGGAAATTCTAGAGCCACCTAAAGGATAGTTTAAAAATCACTGATATGTAATTCTCTTTGTAGAAATGCTGATGTCAAGCCATTTCAATACGGAAAGTGACATGATATTTAGACCCTCAAATCGGATGATACTTCCAGCCTGTTATCTTTATTGGTCAGTAGAATGGTACAACAACAAAGAGCAAATAAATTTGTACTGGTGCTATTTAGACAGAAGTTGGATATCAGGGCTTCCCTGATAGCTCAGTTGGTAGAGAATCTACCTGCAGTGCAGGAGACCCTGGTTCGATTCCTGGGTTGGGAAGATGCGCTGGAGAAGGAATAGGCTACCCACTCCAGTATTCTTGGGCTTTCCTTGTGGCTCAGCTGGTAAAGAATCTGCTTGCAATGCGGGAGACCTGGGTTCAATCCCTGGATTGGGAAGATCTGGAGAAGGATTACCCACTCCAGCATTCTGGCCTGGAGAATTCCATGGAATGTATAGTCCATGGCATCACAAAGAGTCGAACACGACTGAGTGACTTTCACTTCACTTCACTAGATGTCTTCCTTTCAGGGAAGTTGTCCAAGTAGTTCCTTTGTCAGTGGGAGGTTGGCCTACTATTAAATGCAGTCTCTTCCAACATCAATGATTCTCTGGTCTTACTGTCTACATTTATCCTGCCTTGTAAATACCATCTAATAGGATGGGATCTAAGTATCATTCATTTCTTCAACTTTATAGTGTGCTGTGTGTATGACAGGCACTGTATTAGGATGCAAGGATACTATTTAAACAAGTAAGTGTAAACAAATAATATACAACCTTCCATAAAGGAAATAGAAAATTGCTATAAGGTTTGAGGAGTACAGTTATAGAGGTAAGCAGAGGGTATTCATGGGACTCATATGAAATGAAAGGACCCAGACCAGATAGGGGCTTTTCAGAAAAAATGCTAGCTTCTGTGAAGACTAAGCTGACTCTTGAAAATGAGTAAACTTGAACCAGAAGCAAATAGAGAAAGGTCTTTCTAAGCAGAGGAAGGAGCATATACAGAGGCTCTGAAAGATAGCCTGCCTTGTTAAAAGTAGTTTGGGTAGTGGAGCTGGTGGGTGAAGCCAGATGAAAAAAGACTGCATCATGCTTGGGAATTTGGACTTTACCTTAAAAGTGATGTGAAGCAATTGAAGGATTTTAAGCAGAGTAATTAATGATCAGATTTGTGTTTTAGAAAGCACTCTGGCATTAGTCAGGAGAACAGATTGGAGTAGACCTCTCTTGGAAGCAGAGAGACATATTAAGTTATTAAGCTTTTGCAATGATATAAGCAAAAATGAGGATAGTAAAACTTAAGTGGTGGGTGAGGAAATTAATTCAGGATATACTAAGGAAATAAAATCCATAGTTATTGGTCAGAGAAAGAATAAAAGTAGAGGTAACTTTCAGGTGTTTGACATGGCCAGCTGGGTAAGTGTATAGTCTTTTTTTGCTAAGAGAAAGAAATTAAAAAGAAAGGCATCATATAGACTTTTGTCTCAAGATTCTTGGAGTGCCACCTTGAGCGAGGATATGGATGTTTTTTATTTTCTTATATTTGTATTTGTATATATTCTTGAAATGTGATATGAAAGTGTATAACAGGATATATTATCAAGGAAGGTCAAGGAATTCTTTTTGGAAGTCTATTATATTAAGATAGACTCTCATTTAAAGTAGTTTAGGAATAAGTGATCTACTTAAAAGCAAAGGAACGGATTACCTTTTGTCCATCCAGTCCTTTGATTATTTAATATCCACCTTACCTACTCAGGGATTCTCTGGTGGCTCAGAGGTTAAAGGTTGGGAAGATCCTCTGGAGAAGGAGATGGCAGTCCACTCCAGTACTATTGCCTGGAAAATCCCATGAACAGGGGAGCCTGGTAGGCTACAGTTCATGGGGTCACAAAGAGTCGGACACGACTGAGCAACTTCACTTCACTTCACTTACCTACTCAGGGCTTCCCTGGTGGCTCAGAGGTTAAAGCGTCTGCCTCCAATGCGGCAGACCCAGGTTTTGGGTCGGGAAGATCCCTTGGAGAAGGAGATGGTAACCCACTCCAGTATTCTTGCCTGGAGAATCCCATGGACGGAGAAGCCTGGTAGACTGTAGGCCATGGGGTCACAAAGAGTCGGACATGACTGAGCGACTTCACTTTCACTTTACCTACTGTATAAATCAACTTTGAATTGAGAAATAATTCATTTTTAGGAAATCCAGAGGTTTTATCATTCATCTGTCCGAATTTTTACCTTTTAAGAAAATGTGTGGTAAGATTAGGCTGTCTGTGTGAATTAGCTAATTTGGTAATAGTTCTGCTGTGGCATTATGCACTTTAAAATACAAAATGATTTTCCTCTGAATGCAGGCTTTGATTTTCAAGTCTTTCTTCGGTGTTATGTGGCAATTAATGTTCCATCCCTTGTTATTTAACATTCCTGGCAGAGACATTTCCTTTATATAGCTTTGTCACATCATTTTCTCAAGTTAAGGTCTCTTTTTAGGCTGGTTGAGGTGCTTAAATCCCTCATGGAAAGAATGAGCAATGCTCCTTAACAGAAAACTGAAGGTATTGGTTTCAGATTTTGAGATTTGCTCTATAAAGGGATACATTCATTATGTTTATTCATTGACTCTTAAATGCTCCATTGTTTCTTATTAGATAAGTCTTCCTTCTCTGTAGTTTTGTGATTCCTTCTGTACCTTTGAAAGCATTAGAGAAGTGCCTCTTCCAGTAACAAAACAAAAACACTATAGATTAAACCAAAAAAATTCCCAAATTTCAGTGTTTCAGAATGATTTATTCCTGATAAAGATCAAAGTTTTCAGAATATTTTCAGAAATTGTTAGCAGTTTATAATTTGGCCTACATGTACAAATTTCCTTATTCGGTAGTTAAAATGGATTTGAGAGGTAGATTAGTAGGAATAGTCATTGATTTATTACAATTAAAGTGCTTGAAAGTTCTTAGAATAACAACTCCAGATCCTACAAGACGTTATTGTTGTTTTACTAGAACTAGTACTATAATTGTCTTTGCAAAAAGTGAAATGATTTGTTTGTTTGAACTTAGGGTTACTCTAAAAGGAAGTATGTTAATTGCTCCTTTCCCCCTAAAACAAAACCTTTGATTTGGGATAATAGTTTTTCATTAGTATTGTAATCTGAACTTTAAATATGTGAGAAGGTTCAGTTCAGTTCAGTCGCTTAGTCATGTCCGACTCTGTGACCCCATGAATCCCAGCACACCAGGCCTCCCTGTCCATCACCCACCTGGAGTTCATTCAAACTCGTGTGAGAAGGTAGTAACTTCCTTGTCATATTTCTTTTACAGCTTGTAAAAATTAAAATGAATAAACTACGGCAAAGTTTTAGGAGAAAGAAAGATGTTTATGTTCCAGAGGCCAGTCGTCCACATCAGTGGCAGACAGATGAAGAAGGAGTTCGTACTGGAAAATGTAGCTTCCCAGTCAAGGTAAGACCTCACGTTTCTATAAATCTAGATGTGGAAAAGAACTGACAGTTTATTGTATGTGAAATTCCATTAATTAGGACAGTTAAAAGAAAACACTTCAAAAGCTAATCTCTTTATATTCTGCTTCAATGACAGAATTAGTAAGAAGAAAAAATACATATTATACATATTTATATATATGTATACAAAAGCTTTTCTGCTATTCTTGATAAAAGCTTGAGAAAGAACAATCAACAAGAAGAGAAGAGATGAAGAAATTGGAGAACATAAACTAAATGAAATGCGAGCACTGAATATGAAATAGAAAAAGTGAAACAAACTAAATAAAAGTAAAAGATCATCATATAGTCCAGTTGTTTTTAAACATCTCTGCTCATTAGAAACATATCTGGAGCTCTGGAGAAAAAAAGCAATACTTGAGCATTTGTAGTTTTCAAAAAAAAATTTCAAGATACTTCTGATATGCATCTAGGTTTTAAAAAGTGATTTTAAAAGGTTTCTCTAATCCTAGTTTTGGTGATACAGAATTCTATTATTTTTCTCTTGACGAATCATGATACAGTAGTATCAAGTGAGTAATAGTGACATAATCACAATAGTGAAAGATTTGTTTTTCATTTTTCACAATCAGTTCAGTTCAGTTGCTGAGTCGTGTCCGACTCTTTGCTACCCCATGGACTGCAGCACGCCAGGCCTCCCTGTCCATCACCAACTCCTGGAGCTTGCTCATACTCATGTCCATTGAGTTGGTGAAGCCATCCAACCAACTCATCCTCTGTCATCCCCTTCTCCTCCTGCCCTCAATCTTTCCCAGTATCAGGATCTTTTCAAATGAGTCAGCTCTTCGCACAGGTGGCCAAAATATTGGAGTTTCAGCTTCAGCATCAGTCCTTCCAGTGAACACTCAGGACTGATCTCCTTTAGGATGGACTAGTTGGATCTCCTTGCTGTCCAAGGGACTCTCAAGAGTCTTCTCCAACACTACAGTTCAGAAGCATCAGTTCTTCAGCGCTCAGCTTTCTTTATAGTCCAACTCTCACCTCCATACATGACCACTGGAAAAACCATAGCTTTGACTAGATGGACCTGTGTCAACAAAGTAATGTCTCTGCTTTTTAATACGCTGTCTTGGTTGGTCATAACTTTCCTTCCAAGGAGTAAGCGTCTTAATTTCATGGTTGCAGTCACCACCTTCAGTCATTCTGTGAGCCCAAAAAGATAGTCTCTCACTGTTCCCACTGTTTCCCCCATCTGTTTGCCATGAAGTGATGGGACCAGATGCCATGATCTTGGTATTTAAGTATTGAGTTTTAAGCCAGCTGTTTCACTCTCCTTTTTCACTTTCATTAAGAGGCTCTTCTGCCGTAATGGTGGTGTCATCTGCATATCTGAGATTATTCATATTTCTCCCAGCAATCTTGATTTCAGCTTGTGCTTCATCCTGCCCAGCATTTCTCATGATGTATTCTGCATATAAGTTAAATAAGCAGGGTGACAATATATAGCCTTGACGTACTCCTTTCCCAATTTGAAACCAATCAGTTGTTTTTTTGAACTGCATTCAAATGGGTATATCTTTCCTTTTCTCCTTTGGCTTTAGCTTCTCTTCTTTTCTCAGCTCTTTGTAAGGCCTTCTCAGACAACCATTTTGCCTTTTTGCGTTTCTTTTTCTTGGGGATGGTCTTGATCACTGCCTTCTGTACAGTGTTGTGAACCTCAGTCCATAGTTCTTCAGTCAGTCTGTCTATCAGATCTAGTCCCTTGAATTTATTTGTGACTTCCACTGTATAATCATAAAGGATTTGATTTAGGTCATACCTGAATGGTCTAATGGTTTTCCCTACTTTCCTCAATTTAAGTCTGAATTTTGCAAGAAGGAGTTCATGATTTGAGCCATGGTTAACTTCCAGTCTTGTTTTTGTTGACTGTAAAAATAAATCCTGTAATCAAGGAAATCTATAATCAAATCCAGTTGCCCTCAAGATCAGAGTACCTGGGGATTCCCAGTCCCTTTGTCAGATTCCCCAGGCTGTAAAGCCTTAAGTGGGGTTTACAACCTTCACAGTGGTGGGAAAATTTCTTTGGAATTATTGTTCTGTAGTCTGTGGGTCACCCACCCATAGGGTGTGGGATTTGATTTTATTGTGATTGTGCCCCTCCTACCATCTTTCTGTGGCTTCTTTTTTGTCTTTGGAGGTAGATTATCTTTTTTTAGTATCTTTTTCCAGTGTCCTCCTGTTGATGGTTGTTCAACAGCTAGTTGCAATTTTGGTGCTCTCGCAGGAGAAGATGAGCACACGTCCTTCTATTCTACCATCTTGCACTGGAAGCCTTCTCATTATATTTAAATAAGAATTTCTGGTATATAATCTGAAATCATGACAAATAAGACACTTCTGATGAAAATACTAATCCTGAAATACCTAGAAATTCTGAATTAGCAAGAATCAAGTTTTTTTCAACAGAACATGCTTACTAATGGTGGAACAAAGGAAGTGGGTATCTGCTTTCTTAAATACAGGCCTGGTATGTTCTATAAAATCTTAAATCAGAAGAGTTAAATCAAAAGGGATTTTATCCTTAATCTTTATTTTTCTATTTGAATAGATGTTTTTATTTATTTTTTAAATTGGAGGCTAATTACTTTACAGTATTGTAGTGGTATCCATAATCTTGTAACTTTTAATTGAGTTCATTTAAACTAATGCCTTCATTTGTCACATCAGAAAATGGAAGCTTTAAGAGGTTAAGAACATAGTGAAGATCTAGAGAAGGGGGTGCCATGTAGGTGCTTTTTGTTACTGCTGCTTGAGACTGAAGAATCATCATCTGTATTTAAGGTCATAGAAAAAATAAATGAGCGTGCTACACCGTTTAGTGAGAAGAAGCAATTAAGGGGTCGCAAAGAGTCAGACATGACTGAGCGACTGAACTGAACTGAACTGATGCTATGTGATGTGTGAGGAGGAAAAAATAGAAGAAACTACACCAAAATGTTAATATCTTGAAGAAGAAACTTTAATTTGAAGTGTTAGCATTTTTCTCTATTTTTTGTATATTCTTATATGTGAATATTTTTATTTTTATTTTTCTCCTTGGTACTATGCATGAAACATGGACTAAAGCCTCAGAAAGGAAAGTAGTCAATATGATTGGAAAAGTGATTTTGAGAATCTCTGGGATCTTAATACATGACTCTTAAAATACACAAATTTTCCACAGTCTCAATGATGAAACATTTTCCTAATCACTTAGCTTTGTCTATGCAACTTACTTGCTGAAACTACTTTTATAGGAATAATAAACTTAATGTTTAATTTTAAGTGGTTAGTGTGATATTAAGATTAAAAAAAAACAACCCCACCTCTCTTACATAAAACCTAACACTCTTCTCTAGTGCCCCACACCCAGCCAAACAGTAGATTCATTTTGACTATACAAATCAAGTATTAAGTATTGGGTTCCTTAACGTCTTACAGAAAAAACCAAATGAACTTTTTGGTCAACCTGATATGTTGAAGTGGGTCCTCTTACACATTGCTGATACTTTGCAAGCTCATGGGAGGGCAATTTGGGAAATATCAGTTAAAAGTTTCAATGCGCTTTTCATTTGACTAGCAATTTTACATTTGAGAATTACATCTATAGATGTATACTGGTGTGAGTGATCATTCTAGCAATTTGTTTATGATAGTAAAAATCTGGAAACTCAGTTAAACATCATTCTAAGACTAGATAAAGAAATTATGACATCTGTTGAGGGGAATTCTTTGACACTTAAAAAAAGAATAAGGTAGATCTATCTTCATATGTGTAAAAATTTTTTAAACTCCTGCTATGTGCCAGACGGATGTTAAGTGGTAAGCAAAATAAGACATAGTTCTCACTCTGTGGAGTTTATAGTCTCTTTATGGGGGAGAGACTTTAATTTGATATCTGTGTTACTAATACATGATTACAGACTGAGATAAGTGCTTTTTATTTACTTTATTTCTCTTTTCAAAAAGTTTTTTTTTTTAATATACCTGATACACAGTGTTAATGTTGGTTTCAAGTGTACATATAAGTGATTCAGCTATACATTCTTTGTTTACATTCTATTCTATTATAGGTTATTATAAGATGCTGAGTATAGTTCGTTGTGCTATATATGCAGTAGGTCCTTGTTGTTATCTATTTTATATGTAGTAGTGTACATATTTTGATCTCAAACTCCTAACTTCCCCCCCTCCCCTTTCCCCTTTGGTAATGCTAAGTTATGGCTGAGTAATATTCCATATTGTGTATATATCACATCTTCTTTATCTATTCATCTATCGATGGACACTTGGGTTATTTCCATGTCTTGGCTATTGTAAATAGTGCTGCTATGAACATTAAGGTGTGTGTATCTTTTTGAATTATAGTTTTCTCCTCATATATGCCTAGGAGTAGAATTGCAGGATCACGTGGTAGCTCTGTTTTTTAAGAAACCTCCATGCTATTCTCCATAATGGCTGCACCAGTTTACATTCCCACTAACAGTGTAGGGTGGTTCCTTTTTTTTGGTGCCCTTTCCAGCATTTATTATTTGTAGACTTTTTGACATGGCTATTAGAAAAGGCAGAGGAACCAGAGATCAAATTGCCAACATCCACTGGGTCATTGAAAAAGCAGGAGAGTGCCAGAAAAACATCTACTTCTGCTTTGTTGATTATGCCAAAACCTTTGTGTGGATCACAACAAACTGGAAAATTCTTCAACCAATGGGAATATCAGACTACCTTACCTGCCTCCTGAGAAATCTGTATTCAAGTCAAGAAGCAACAGTTAGAACTAGATGTGGAACAACAGACTGGTTCCAAATCAGAAAAGGAGTTCATCAAGGATGTATATTGTCACCCTGCTCATTTAACTTATATGCAGAATACATCATGCAAAATGCAGGGCTGGATGAAGCACAAGCTGGAATCAAGATTGATGGGAAAAGTATCAATAACCTCAGATAGGCAGATGATACCACCGTTATGGCATAAAGTGAAGAAGAACTAAAGAGCCTCTTGATGAAAGTGAAAGAAGAGAGTGAAAAATTTGGCTTAAAACTCAACATTCAGAAAACAAAAATCATGGCATCCTATCACTTCATGGCAAATAGATGGAGAAACAATGAGAGACTTTATTTTGGGGGGCTCCAAAATCACTGCAGATGGTGACTGCAGCCATGAAATTAAAAGATGCTTGATCCTTGGAAGAAAAGCTATGACCAACCTAGACATCATATTAAAAAGCAGACATTATTTTGTGAACAAAGGTCCATCTAGTCCATGTGACTACTGGTTTTTCCCGTAGTCATATGTGGATGTAAGAGTTGGACTATAAAGAAAGTTGAGCGCCAAAGAATTGATCCTTTTGAACTGTGGTGTTGGAAAAGACTCTTGAGAGTTCCTTGGACTGCAAGGAGATCCAAGTAGTCCATCCTAAAGGAAATCAGTCCTGAATTCATTGGGCAGACTGATGCTGAAGCTGAAATGCCAATACTTTGGCCACCTGATGCGAAGAACTGACTTATTGGAAAAGATCTGTGATGCTTGGAAAGATTGAAGGCAGGAAGAGAAGGGGATGATAGAGGATGAGATGGTTGGATGGTATCACCAGCTCTATGGACATGAGTTTGAGTAAGCTCTGGGAGCTGGTGATGGACAGGGAAGCCTGGTGTGCTGCAGTCCATTGGGTTGGAAAGAGTCAGACACAACTGAGCAACTGAACTGAACTGAATCTAACCAGTCTGATGTAATACTTTATTGTAGTTTTGATTTGCATTTCTCTAATAGCTAGCAGTGTTGAGCATCTTTTCACGTGGCTGTTGGACATATGTATGTCTCCTTTGGAGAAATGTCTGTTGCGGTCATCTGCTCATTTTTTGACTGGGTTGTTTGATTTTTGGTATTGAGCTGTACCAGCCATTTGTATATTTTGGAGATTAGCCCCCTTGTTGGTCATTCCGTTTGCAAATATTTTCTCCGATTCTGTAGGTTGTCTTTTTTTTGTTGTTATCTGTGGTTTTCTTTTCTGTGCAGAAGTTTTTTAGTTTAACTAGGTCACATTTGTTTGAGATAAGTGGTTTTTAAAAAGGGAATCTGGTTCTCTAATAACATGTAACAAAACAACATGACTCAGACTATAGGATCAGGGAAGGCTTCCTTGAGAAAGTAAAATTTGACCTGATATCTAAAGGTTTAGTAGCAATGAATTAGGTGCGAAGATAGGCAGAACATTTCAGAATGATGGAAAGTATATGTACTTAGGCATTGGTGGTGGGAGGAAAGAATGATATCAAGGAACTAAAGGAAAGCTATAGCATCGGAAGTTTAGATGTACCAGGAAAGAAGTAGGGCAAAGATTTGTAGGTCATATTAAGGATTTGGGACTTCTAGAGTAATGGAATTTTTAAAAAATTAAAAGATGCTTGTTCTTTGAAAGAAACGCAATGACAGACCTAGGCGGTATATTAAAAAACAGAGACATCACTTTGCCGACAAAAGGTCCATATAGTCAAAGCTGTGGTTTTTCCGATAGTCTGGAAACTGGTTTTCTAGCAGTATATGGATATGAGAGTTGGATCATAAAGAAGGTGGTAAAGGAAATCAATCCTGAATATTTACTGGAAAGACTGATGCTGAAGCTGAAGCTCCAGTACTTTGGCCACCTGATGCAAAGAGCCAACCCATTGGAAAAGACCCTGATGCTGGGGATGACCGAAGACAGGAGGGGAAGGGGACGACAGAGGATGTGATGGTTGGATAGCATCACCAATTCATGAATGGACATGAGTTTAAGCAAACTCTTGGAGATGGTGAAGGACAAGGAAGGCTGGCGTTCTGCAATCCATGGGGTCACAAAGAGTCAGACATGACTGAGTCATTGAACAACAACATAGTGGTTACAAAGAGTCTGGTGAAAGATTACTAATCCAGAGGGTAGATAATGGTAGGCTGGACTAGAGTGGTGACTGCTGAGATAAAAAGAAAAGTAAATTGAAAGATAAATTGAAAGATAATTGAGGCAGTAGGAAGTGGAGACAGATTGCATCTAGGAAATGAAAAGGGGTAGTATTAAAGAGAATACCTAGTATCTTGTCCCAGACTGATAGAGGAGGTGATCGTTGATACAGGAAATACTGAAAGAATGTTCTCTGCATGTGCTTA
The DNA here is from genome assembly GCA_006410875.1 of Neotragus pygmaeus. Lineage (NCBI taxonomy): Eukaryota > Metazoa > Chordata > Mammalia > Artiodactyla > Bovidae > Neotragus > Neotragus pygmaeus. The sequence goes on from SJYV01003245.1 coordinate 148,624, forward strand.
TGCAGAATATTGTAGTGTATCATTAAGTGATAAAGGCAAGGTACAGAACAGTTTATATGGAATGATTCTTTTTATAGTTAAAAAAAAAAAAACAAAAACTTCCTGGTGGTCCAGTGGTTAAGAATCCACCTTCCAATGCAGGGGATGTGGATTGGATCACTGGTTGAGTAATGAGGATCCCACGTGCCATGAGGTAACTAAGCCCACTTGCCACAACTAGAGAACCCATGTGCTGCAACTAAAACCCAGTGCAGCCAAAAATAAATAAATAATTTTAAGAAAATAAAATATGTATATGCTCACATATATGTAAGAAATATCTGTAAGAAGACACAGGTAATTTAGACCTCTGGTAGTAAAGAATTGGTGATTTGTTCATTTTTGAATATATGTCCTTTGGGATTAGTGGGGTTTTTTATCATGAACATGTATCATATTTATAATTAACACATATATATATATTTTTTAAACCTCATTCATAGGATTCTGAGAGGTTAAAATAATTATAGTAAGTTAATTGAAGCATTTTTAATTGGCTACAAAATACATAGCTTTAAAGTATTTTATGTAAGATAAATAAGGCTCAGTATCTTTTTTTTTTTTTTTTTTT
>SJYV01003245.1:152185-210890 GCA_006410875.1 Neotragus pygmaeus
CCTGGCTTGGAGAATTTTGAGCATTACTTTACTAGCATGTGAGATGAGTGCAATTGTGCGGTAGTTTGAACATTCTTTGGCGTTGCCTTTCTTTGGGATTGGAATGAAAACTGACCTTTTCCAGTCCTGTGGCCACTGCTGAGTTTTCCAAATTTGCTGGCATATTGAGTGCAGCACTTTCACAGCATCATCTTTCAGGATTTGAAACAGCTCAACTGGAATTCCGTCACCTCCACTAGCCTTGTTCGTAGTGGTGCTTTCTAAGGCCCACTTGACTTCACATTCCAAGATGTCTGGCTCTAGATTAGTGATCACATCATCATTATTATCTGAGTCATGAAGATCTTTTTTGTATAGTTCTTTTCGTGTATTCTTGCCACCTCTTCTTAATATCTTCTGCTTCTGTTAGGTCCAGACCATTTCTGTCCTTTATCGAACCTATAGATTTGTTTAAATGTCCTTTCATAAGTTTGCCTTTTGTATTTTTGTTTCAGAGTAACTAGTTCATTCATGCCTGCTCTCTGTTTTTGGGGGTGGATATTTGTTTTCATACAAAACAACAGAGGCTTTCTGTGTATCCATGGCAATTATATATGTCATAGTCCTTTCCTCATTGCTACCTTTATACCATATGCTTATATGCCTTCAGCCTGTCTTGGTGCAGATCTATTCTGGCACCAGTTTCCACTGGACTCTTTAAAAAGTTTTCTGATTTGGAATCTGTGTCCATGAAACTGCCCTTTGACTTGGTTAATCACAGCCCCTACCTCATATGTTTCTGAGCTATTATTGAATTAGTAACATGGAGAGTGCTTTGCACAGGGCCTGGCACACATGACCAGCTCAGTACACATTCAGTCAGTTCAGTTTAGTCATTCAGTCGTGTCTGACTCTTTGCAACTGCATGGACTGCAGCAGGCCAGGCCTCCCTGTCCATCACCAACTCCCGGAGTTTACCCAAACTCATGTTCATTGAGTCAGCGATGCCATCTAACCATCTCATCCTCTGTTGTCCCCTTCTCTTCCTGTCTTCAATCTTTCCCAGCATCAGGGTCTTTTCCANCTAAAACCAGCTTGAACATCAGGAAGTTCACGGTTCACATGTTGCTGAAGCCTGGCTTGGAGAATTTCGAACATTACTTTACTAGCATGTGAGATGAGTGCAATTGTGCGGTAGTTTGAGCATTCTTTGGCGTTGCCTTTCTTTGGGATTGGAATGAAAACTGACCTTTTCCAGTCCTGTGGCCACTGCTGAGTTTTCCAAATTTGCTGGCATATTGAGTGCAGCACTTTCACAGCATCATCTTTCAAGATTTGAAACAGCTCTACTGGAATTCCATCACCTCCACTAGCTTTGTTCGTAGTGATGCTTTCTAAGGCCCACTTGACTTCACATTCCAAGATGTCTGGCTCTATATTAGTGATCACATCATGATTATCCTGGGTCATGAAGCTCTTTTTTGTACAATTTTTCTGTGTATTCTTGCCATCTCTTCTTAATATCTTCTGCTTCTGTTAGGTCTAGTGGTAAATAATCTGACTGCCAGTGCAGGAGGCATAAGAGACATGGGTTCAGTCCTTGGGTCGGGAAGATGCCCTGGTGGAGGAAATGGCAATCCTCTCCAGTATTCTTGCCTGTGAAATCCCATGGACAGAGGAGCCTGGCAGATTACGGTCCTTAAGGTCACAGAGAGTCTTACACGACTGAAGCAACTTAACAGGCACACATGATATCTTACACAGGTAGGTCGGCTTATTTAGAGTGTTTTTGTTTGGTCTTTTCCAAATGGTCTTTTGAAATCCTTTCAAGATGTTCAGCTCCTCTGCCGTGTGTGCCTCCCTTATCTGCCTTCCTTCTAACCCATCCCGTCCCACCCTGTCCCACACACTTACATGCAGGTGACCTAGGTTAGAATGGGAGAATCAAAGCCTGAAATGTTTCCCCTATAACCTAGAGATAGATGCATTTTCTCAGTCAAACTGGGCAAATGATATCTGGGCTTGCCTTAGAAATCATGAATTCTAAACTACGATTGGTATGAAAAGTTTCCCATGTAGGCAGCTAGCTAGTAGGGTGGTGGGCATGTTTGCTGGGAGAACATATCTGGGGGTAGAGATGAGTTCCTTTTGCGGTACATATGACAGTTGAACATGCAGATCCCCACTGACCAAAAGCACCATGAGCTTTGATTTTGAGGTTACAAATTTTAGTGAGTAGGTGAGTTTGCAAATATGGAATCCTCAAATAATATATATATATAGCTATATATAAATCATCATTAGAATCATGTATCAGTGAGATTGCCTAAGTAAGAAGAGAAGGCAGCCTGGGACAAATATAGAAAGGACAGGCAGCATAAACGAGTATCTTCAAAAGAAAATAAGAATGAGTAGCCAGAGAGACGAGAAACCAGGATAATGTAGTCTCAGATACCAAAATTTTCGAGGAAGAAAAAAGTGGTCAAATGCTATAAAGAAATCAAGTAAGAAGTGAAACTTCATTAGATTAAATATTTGAAGGTGTTGGTGATTTAGATTGGAGTCCTGGGGATGGAATCTATGTTGCGTGGACGGATGCAAAATAAGGAGATAACAAATCTAGAGATTACTAATCCCAGAAGTTTGTCAGACAAGGTTATGTGATGGGAGAATGGTTCAAGTTGGGGGGAAGTATTGCAAGAGGTAGAAGAAAACTTTTGGTGGTAATGGCTGATTGTGATGATGGTTTCTCAGTTATATATATGATTTTAAAACTCAGCAGATTGTATACTTTAAATGTGTGTATTTTGTTGTATGTCAGTTATACCTCAGTAAGGCAGTTAAATTTTGTTTTTCAGGAAATTTGTCTTCAAAGGAGACTAGAAAGGCAGAGTAACAAAAGGAGTGTGAAGTTGAAAAACTATGTGTGTGTATTTTGTTTTGATTTTTTAAAAACAGATTTATTAGATATAATTTGCATAAAGTGAAGTTTACTGATTTAAAGTGTGTAAATCACCGGTGGCTTGATTTTGTGTTGAATTTTGTTTTTAAAATGGTAGAGACGTGAGCATAAAGGTCTCCACAAAGAAGAATGGAGAGAGTGGATTAGTTCTAGAGTGGAGGAAGGATGCTGGTTCTATTTTAATAGTAACAAAGGTGGAAAATAGGGCAAGTGCACTTAAATTTATGGTGTTGGTGGCCTGAAATTGATGAGATTCTAAAGATATATTTTCTCAAAGAAATAAGAAGTGAAGGCATCTGTAGAAGAGTGGAGAGAGAGATTATAGAATTAAATTTTGAAGATACTGGCATAGCTACTCTAGAGAATACAGACTATGCAATTACTTGAAATAGAAATGCAGTTACTAGACATCAGTTCAGAGAAGGCAATGGCACCCTACTCAAGTACTCTGCCTGGAAAATCCCATGGACGGAGGAGCCTGGTAGGCTGCAGTCCATGAGGTCGCTAAGAGCAGGACACGACTGAGCGACTTGACTTTGACTTTTCACTTTCATGCATTGGAGAAGGAAATGGCAACCCTCTTCCAGTGTTCTTGCCTGGAGAATCCCAGGGACGGGGGAGCCTGGTGGGCTGCCGTCTATGGGGTCGCACAGAGTCGGACACGACTGAAGTGACTTAGCAGCAGACATGAGTCAAATGAAGCTCCAGCTGGTTTGATCTCTGCCATGTGTTTTAAAATATACTAGTACNAAAAAAAAAAAAAAAAAGATCATGTCCTTCTGCTCCACCATCTGGTAAATCCTTCCCAAAATGTGCATCTTAATTCTCACCAGGAAATTATTTTTTCAATAGGCTTCACCAGAAAAAAATCACTACAGTGCAAATAGGCTCAAGGGAAAATTGTTAGTTCTCTGAAAATTCAAGTGAAAATAATATAGTAGAGCTGGGCAGAAAATTGTTAGTGATTGTCTTGACCACAGAAAATTCATCTGTGTCAATCAGCTCTTGGAGTCTGTGCCCTAAGTGAGAGCTATAAAATGAGGCCACTGGAATGGATGAGCTACTTCAGAAGAACTATACATAAAAGATCTTCAGTTCAGTTCGGCCACTCAGTTGTGTCTGACTCTGCAAAGTCAAAGATCTTAATGACCACAATGGTGTGATCACTCACATAGATACAGATATCTTGGAGTGCCAAGTCAAGTGGGCCATAGCATCACAACCAACAAAGCTAGTGGAGGTGATGGAATTCCAATTGAGCTATTTCAAATCCTAAAAGATGACACTGTTAAACTGCTGCACTCATTATGCCAGCAAATTTGGAAAATGCAGCAGTGGCCACAGGACTGGAAAAGGTCCAGTTTTCATTCCAATCTCAAAGAAGGGCAATGCCACAGATTGTTCAAACTACCACACAATTGTACTCATTTCACATGCTAGCAAGGTAATGCTCAAAATTCTCCAAGCCAGGCTTCAACAGTACGTGAGGTAAGAACTTCCAGATGTTCAAGCTAGATTTTGAAAAGGCAGAGAAACCAGAGGTCAAATTGCCAATGTCTGTTGGATCATAGAAAAAGCAAGAGAGTTCCAGAAAAACATCAACTTCTGCTTCATTGACTACACTAAAGCCTTTGACTGTGTGGATCACAGCACTATGGAAAATTCTTCAAAAGACAGGGATACCAGACCACTTTACCTACCTCCTGAGAAACCTGTCTGCAGGTCAAGAAACAGCAGTTAGAACCAGACATGGAACAATGAACTGGTTCCAAATTGGGAAAGGAGTATGGCAAGGCTGTATATTGTTATCCTGCCTATTTAACTTATATGCAGAGTACATTATGTGAAATGCTGGGCTGGATGAAGCACAAGCTGGAATCAAGGCTGCTGGGAGAAATATCAATAACCTAAGAAATGCAGATGACACCACCCTTATGGCAGAAAGTGAGGAGCCTCTTGATGAAAGTGAAAGAGGAGAGTGAAAAAGCTGGCTTAAAACGCAACATTCAAAAGACTAGGATCATGGCATCCAGTCCCATTTCTTCATGGCAAATAGATGGGAAGACAATGGAAATAGTGATGAACTTTATTTTCTTGGGCTCTAAAATCACAGCAGATTGTGACCACAGCCATGAAATGAAAAGACGCTTGCTCCTTGGAAGAAAAGCTATGATAAACATAGAGTATTAAGAAAGCAGAGACATTACTTTGCCAACAAAGTTCCATCTAGTCAAAGCTATGGTTTTTCCAGTAGTCATGTGTGGATGTGAGAGTTGAACCATAAAGAAGGCTGAGCACCGAAGAACTGATGCTTTTGAACTGTTGTGTTGAAGACTCTTGAGAGTCCCTTGGACTGCAAGGAGATCAAACCAGTCAATCCTAAAGGAAATCAATCCTGAATATTCATTGGAGGAACTGATGCTGAGGCTGAAACTCTCCAAAACTTTGACCACCTGATGCAAAGAGCCAACCCATTGGAAAAGACCCTGACCCTGGGAAAGATTGAAGGCAGGAGGAGAAGGGGACAACAGAGGATGAGATAGTTGGATGGGATCACTGACTAAATGGACATGAGTTTGAAGAAACTTCAGGAGATAGTGAAGGACAGGGAAGCCTGGAGTGCTAAAGTCCATGGGGTCGCAAAGAGTTGGACATGACTGAGTGNGATGGGAAGACAATGGAAATAGTGATGAACTTTATTTTCTTGGGCTCTAAAATCACAGCAGATTGTGACCACAGCCATGAAATGAAAAGACGCTTGCTCCTTGGAAGAAAAGCTATGATAAACATAGAGTATTAAGAAAGCAGAGACATTACTTTGCCAACAAAGTTCCATCTAGTCAAAGCTATGGTTTTTCCAGTAGTCATGTGTGGATGTGAGAGTTGAACCATAAAGAAGGCTGAGCACCGAAGAACTGATGCTTTTGAACTGTTGTGTTGAAGACTCTTGAGAGTCCCTTGGACTGCAAGGAGATCAAACCAGTCAATCCTAAAGGAAATCAATCCTGAATATTCATTGGAGGAACTGATGCTGAGGCTGAAACTCTCCAAAACTTTGACCACCTGATGCAAAGAGCCAACCCATTGGAAAAGACCCTGACCCTGGGAAAGATTGAAGGCAGGAGGAGAAGGGGACAACAGAGGATGAGATAGTTGGATGGGATCACTGACTAAATGGACATGAGTTTGAAGAAACTTCAGGAGATAGTGAAGGACAGGGAAGCCTGGAGTGCTAAAGTCCATGGGGTCGCAAAGAGTTGGACATGACTGAGTGACTGAACAACATTTACTCTCTTAAGAATAAACTATTTGGGGATGTCCCTGGCAATTCATTGGTTAAAACTTCACCTCCCAATGAAAGGGGTGTGTGTTCAATCCCTGGAATGGGAGCGAAGATCCCATAGGCCTGGCAGCGGAAGAACCAAACATAAAATAGAAGCAATATTGTAACAGATTCAATAAAGACTAAAAATAGTCCATAAAAAAAAATCTTAAAAAAAGAATTAACTCTTTGTAGCTTTTGCCACTTAAAAAATCAAATTTTTAATCACACAAATATGTATCTTATTCTTCATCACCTTTTTTTTTTTAACCAAAAAGGAAAATTACAAGTAAGTCTTAAGTCTCCTTTGAATACTACCCTATTGCTTAACATATCAACCCAAACCTTAGCAGCTTAAATCACATCATTTTTCCTTGGGGTTGACCTAGTGATCAGATGGCTGGGTGGCTGGGGTCTATTTGTCATGAATGGTCTGGACTGGAATGACTCCTTTTCCCCGCTTATCCTTCCATTAGGGTATTCTGGAAATGCTCTTGTTATGAGTCCAAGAAAGGAAATGGAAACATTTCAGTGAGTTTTGAAGACTGCACTTGTGTCCCATTTGCTACTGTCCCACTGANGGACTGGAATGACTCCTTTTCCCCGCTTATCCTTCCATTAGGGTATTCTGGAAATGCTCTTGTTATGAGTCCAAGAAAGGAAATGGAAACATTTCAGTGAGTTTTGAAGACTGCACTTGTGTCCCATTTGCTACTGTCCCACTGACTAAAGGAAGTTCCATGGTTAGCTCTAGAGTCGGTGTGAGGCCCCTGCTCTCTGCCCCCTAGTATAAAAATGAGACAGGAACAGGACACCTGCAACAGGCACTACCATTTAAAGGGAAAGAACAGGAAGGGGCACATTGAATTGTTCGTAGCAATTCTAAAATCAAGGTGGAAAAATAGTGCCAGGTTCCCCTGTTTTTGGCAGGACTTCATTCCAGTACCTGCTACTTCAGAGATGGTGCGTATGTGTACGTGTGTGTTTTTGGCCACGGCACAGCTTGTGGGATCTTGGTTTTCTGGTCAGGGATTGAACTTGGGCCCACCACAGTGCAAGCACCAAGTCCTAACCACTGGACTGCCCCAGAGTTCGTGGATGGTGAACGTCCTTTGATCGGCACTTAATTCTGCTTATTGGGAGTGGGTTTTTAGTTCATTGTATTCCAAGGGCCTTGACATTACCCTCTGAGACATCTTTAATTTTCTGTTGCCTTCCTTTGATCATACCTGAAGAGAAAATATGCCCTTTAAACAATTTCCCAAATCTTTTCATGCCCAGAGGCCTGCTTACATCTTGAACAATTTCAACCCAGTCTGGAAGCACTTATACAATATTCTCAAAAAACTTTATGGGCTTTCTTTGTATCTGATTCTATCCAATTCCATTGTCTAAAAGCCACACCCATTATTATAAAAAAGCTTCATCTTTTCTGTGCTTAACCACTATTACTCTGGGTCTGCCAGGCAATGTTCTTGATTCCCAGTTCTCTGTGTCCAGCAGACATGGCCTGTAGGGTAACATCTTAAGCTTTTGTTTATTATATAGAGTTTTTTTATTGCCCTGTTAGCCAAAGCAAGTCATATTGTTAAGCCCAGAGTCATGAGCAGGCACTACAAAAAGGCATAGATTCAGGGAAATATGAAAAAATGGAGGCACTGGTACAATCCATATACCATAAAAAGTAATTAAAAAAAGTTTAATGTGACTTCTCTGTATGTGTGTGGATGTGAACATAAATATCATACTGTATGATATGATTCTGCATCTTGTTATTTAGTAATATCTTTTTTGTGTGTGATTCCTTTTAACTCCTATAAGAATTTCATTATATGAATATATAGTAAATTTTATTGAGCCATTTCTGTGATGAATGAACATTTAGGTTATTTCCAATTTTTTCGCTATGACTGTATTTCATAAAGTCTGAGATGTACCATTTTTTCTCATTTTAACATCTCTGAAATTCATGAGTTACAATTATTTTAGTGTTATTCTTTTATTGGCATACAAAATAATGATGAATCTTATAATCATTGTTGTAAATTTGATGAAATGTGGCATAATCATTGATGAACATTTTATTCGATTGATCTCCACATCAGTTGTAACAATTATGTTTTGCCAGCCTGATAGAGTGAAATGGTATCTCACTGCAGTATTTTCCTGATTACTAGTTAGGGTCAATATCACTTTGTGTTTATTGGCCATTTATGTTTCCTTATTGTGAGTTGCTCCTTTTAACCTGTTTCCTATTTTTTTAATAGGGTTGTTTTTATTTATAGAAATTCTGTATCATTGTAGATTTTAATCTTTCATTAGTGCATTGCAACTATCTTCTTCCATTCTGAAGTATGTTTTTTCACTTTGTTTATAGTGTTCTTTGTTGTATAGATACTTTAAATTTTAACAGAATTGAATTTTAAAAATCAATCTTTTTAAAAATAGTTTTGAATTTTTATTTTTTGCTCACAAAATCCTTTAATACTACTATTGTTACTACCTGTAGTGCGGGCATGCTAAGTCACTTCAGTTGTGTTTGATTCTTTGAGACCCAATGGACTGTAGCACACCAGCCTCCTCTGTCCATGGGGATTCTCCAGGCAAGAATACTGGAGTGGGTTGCCATGCCCTCTGCCAGGGGATTTTTCTGACCCAGGGATCAAACCCATGTCTCTTATGTCTCCTGTATTGACAGGCGAGTTCTTTACCACTAGCGTACCTGGGAAGACACTACCTGTAGTAACAGGTACTAATTCTTGAACAGCTACTGTGTGTTAGGCATGGTTTAAATGCGTTCTATGTGTGTGTATATATACATATGTATATATATTGAACATTAACTCATTCAATTATCACAATAACCCTATTAGATCAGATCAGTTTAGTTTGGTTGCGTCTGACTCTTTGCTACCCCATGGACTGCAGTTCACCAGGCTTCCCGGTCCATCACCAACTCCTGGAGCTTGCTCAAGCTCATGTCCACCGAGTTGGTGATGCCATCCAACCATCTCATCTGCTTCTCTTCCTGCCTTTAGTCTTTCCCAGCATCAGGGTCTTTTCCAATGAGTCAGTTCTTCACATTAGGTGGCCAAAGTATTGGAGTNTTCTAAGCTACATTTTTAGGAGTAAAAGTCCCTGACTCAGAGGGAGTTTGGAAAAGGCAAACAGACAAAAGAAGTTGCAGTGTCAAATATTTTAGCCATTAAAGCATAAATCAGCTGCAGTTCTTCAGTGAGGTAGTGTCTTAGAGAGGAAAAGAGACCTTTTTAATAATGTTTTTTTCAGTTGGCATGTTTTGCTCATAGACACAAGGCTGATTTCCATCTCCACATTTCTAAAATAGATTATGTGACTGAGTCAGTCCATGTGAGATACTTTTATTTTCTTCCTTTTACCAAGTCTTTTCATCAAGTCTTCCCTCCTTTCCTCCTCTCCCCCCATCATAAATACCTGTATGTGACCAGTTGAGTTGATCAAGATGATAGAATAAAATCTTTTGAAAACACTTCGAAATCTCTATTCATTTCTCCAAATTGGAAGGGAAGAGGTTAATAGTCATCATATGCAGATGACATGATGCTTTATATAGAAAACCCTAAAAACTCCACACAGAAACTTTTAGAACTGATAAATGAGTTCAGTAAAGTGCAGGATGCAATATTAACATACAGAAATCTGTTTCATTTCTTTACACTAACAATGAAATAGCAGAAAGAACAATTTGTTTTTTAAAAAATCCTGCTTAAAATTGCATCAAAAAAGATATAAAATACCTGGGAGTAAACCTGACCAAAGAGGTGAAAGACTTACATGCTGAGAACTTTAAAACATTGATAAAGGAAACTGAAGACAGTTCCAAGAAATAAAATGATATCCCACGTTCTTGGGTTAGAAGAATTAATATTGTTAAAATGGTCATACTACCCAAAGCAATCTACAAATTTTGATGTAATTCTTATCAAATTACCTATGATATTTTTAACAGAAGTGGAACACATACTCCTAAAACTTATGTGGAACCAGGGAAGACCCAGAATTGGCCAAGGCAATCCTGAGGAAAAAGAACAAAGCTGGAGGCATTAACCATGACCCCCCCCTCCCAACTTCAGACAATACTACAAAGCCCCAGTAATAGTAGTTGTTTAACAGTAGTTAAAACAACATGGTATTGGCGTAAAATCAGACATATGGATCAGTGGAACAGAATAGAGAACCCAGAAATAAATGCATACACCTATGGTCAATTAATCTTTGACAAAGGAGGCAAGAATATACATTGGAGAAAAGACCGTCTCTTCAGGAAGTGGTGTTAGGAAAGCTGGACAGCCACATATAAATCAGTGAAGTTAAAACACTCCCTCACACCACACACAAAAATAACTCAAACTCAAAATGTCCTAAAGACTTAAACATTAGACATGACAACCATAAAACTCCTAGAAGAGAACATAGGCAAGACATTCTCTGATGTAAATCCTAGCAATATTCTCTTACATCAGTCTCCCAATGCAAAAGAAATAAAAACAAAAGTAAACATGGGACTTAATCAAGCTTAGAAACTTTTGCACAGCTAAGGAGGCCACAGACAAAAGACAACCTGTGGACTGACAGAAAATACTCGCAAATGATATGACCAATGGGGGCTTAATTTCCAAAATACATAAGCATGTCATACAGTGTAATATCAAAAACAACCCAGTCCAAGGGTGAATAGAAGACCTAAATAGACATTACGTCAAAGAAGACATACAGATGGCCAACAGGCACATTAAAAGATGCTCAACATTGCTGATTATTAGAGAAATGCAAATCAGAATTACAAAGAGGTATCACCTCACAGGAGTCAGAAGGGCCATTATCAAAAAGCCTACAATTAATAAATGCTGACAAGGATTTGGAGAAAAGGGAACCCTCCTACACTATTGGTAGGAATATAAATTGGTACAGCCACAATGGAAAACAGTATGGAGTTTCCCTAAAACTAAAAATATAATCAGCATATGATCCAGCGATATCTGATGATCCTGGGCATATATCTGAGGAAAATTATAATTCCAAAAGATATATGCAGGTACTTCCATGGCAGTCCTGTGGTTAAGACTGCATGCTTCGACTTAGTTCCATCCCTGGAACTAAGATCCCACAAGCTGTGTGGTGCAGCCAAAACATAAGCATGCATACACATACACACAAAAGATACACGCACCAGTGTTCATAGCAGCTCTGTGTACAGTAGTCAAGACCTGGAAGCAACCTTAGTATCCGTCAGCAGATGAGTGGATAAAGGAGATGTGGTATACATACACACACACAGTGGAATATTAGCCATAAGAAAGAATGAAGTAATGTCATTTGCAGCAACATGAGTGGACCTAGAGATTAGCACACTAAGTGAAGGAGTCAGACAGGGAAAGACAAATGTATGGTGTCTCTTATATGTGGAATCTAAAAAAGATGATACAAATGAACTTGCGAAACAGAAACAAATTCAACAGACATAAAAAATGTACTTACAGTTACTAAATGGGAAAGGGGAGGGAAGGGATAAGTCAGGAGTTGGACTAACAGATGAACATTGCTGAATATAAAATAGATAACCAATAAGAAGCTACTTAGAGCACAGGGAGCTATATTCAATATCTTGTAATAACCTATAATAAAATCTGAAGATGAATATATAAAATATATATAACTGAATATATTATTTGATTCACTTAAAAGTGAATCTTGCTGTTTTATGTTTATTTAAAATTACAGCAGTTACAATTTTTTAGTCATTAAATTATTTTGCCCTTAGTTTATGATCTTTATGATTGATACCTCAGGTATTTTGTTACCTAAAGTCTAGCAGTTTCCTAAATTGAGTTTAAATATGTAGGTTTTATGCATTCAGTCAGTATTGGAAAGATGGGAGTAAAAATGAAAAATTCAGTATGTGAGCATTGTAAGACTATTGTGGGTCAGGCTGCTTGGGTTTGAGCATTCACTGGCTGAATGGTTTTGAGCAAGTTACTTAAACTCTCTATGCCTGTGTTTCCTAGGGCTCTAGTTATTGTGCCCATGAATTCCACTGTTTCTCCTTCATCCAGGGCCAGATGGTGGGAGGTTCAGGGAGAGGGTAAGAAAGCAGAAGTAGGGACTCGGTGTGTTGGTGCCACCTTTCTGAAATCACAGTCTGTGAGAGGTGCGTGGCTCTTGGAGGCTTCCCTTGCTGCTCCCACTGACACCACCACAGGGTTTCCTGGGGATTGGGGTATGAAAGAACAAAAATAAATAAATAAAGGGATGGGGATTCCTATACTCTTTGGGATAAGGTATCCGCATACCTGGTCCTTGAGCCAGAGAGAGTGTGGCTTTTCCCAGAGTTCTGACTGTTGCCATAGCACTCCCTTTTGGATATCTGGCTGTGTTAAGTTCAAGCTGGAGGGACCAAAGGAGGGAGGAGGGGCATGGAAGGTAAACTCCCTACCGGTTCAGAAATACCTTGAATTCTTATGTTCTCTGATTTATCTTACACTCTTTACAGAGATCTCAGATAGGTGCTCCATGCATTCTGTTCTGGTTTTATGATTTCATTCAGAGCATGGGACAGGATGCCATGCTCTGCTAAGTCACTTCAGTCGTGTCCAACTCTGCGGCCCTGTGGACTGTAGCCCACCAGGCTCCTCTATCCATGGGATTCTCCAGGCAAGAATACTGGAGTGGGCTTCCATTTTCTTCTCCAGGGGATCTTCCCAACCCAGGGATCGACAATGAAGTCTCTTCTTCATTGACAGNCCTGTGGACTGTAGCCCACCAGGCTCCTCTATCCATGGGATTCTCCAGGCAAGAATACTGGAGTGGGCTTCCATTTTCTTCTCCAGGGGATCTTCCCAACCCAGGGATCGACAATGAAGTCTCTTCTTCATTGACAGTGGGTTCTTTACCACTAGTGCCACCGGGGAAGCCAGGACAGGGTAAGGCATGTCTACTCCCATCTTAGCAGAACCAGACTCTAAATTTCCTTTTAAAAGAGCACTTGCGATATTGCCATCATCCTTTGTACTTTTTAACCCAAGACTATCCCCATACTAAGATACAATTTGAATAATATTACTACCTTGCAAAAAAAAAAAGCTTTTTAGCTCTCCATTATCTCTGGGGTTCAGTATAGACTCATTTCAGTATTCAAGTTTCATAGTTGCATATACCTCATATTCTTGCCAGATGAGGAGTACTTGCTGATGTATTGTTATTCTATTCCACACCTATAGCTTTTGTTAAATTCTCCCTTCCTAAAATAGTTTTCCAGACTTTCCCATACGGCTTCTTCAAGTTCTATATATATTTTAAAGCTCAAATGTACTGTCTTAAAATTTTAGTTTTCAGCCCTCTTGTGTGCTTCCCGTAAAAAGAGTATGTGATCTCTTTAGGCCTTGAATAGCTGTTGTTTTCTTTGTACCTTTTCAGTATATACACACACACATGTTTTGCTTTAGGATTATTTTTTATGTCTAGAGATACAGTGTCTAGCACAAGCTTTTATACCTCAGATTCCCTAGATTCAGGTAACATTTACCTGCATGTTAACCTGACATTTACCTTTCCTTATCGTGTTCTTTTTCACCTACTCCCCTTTAACAACTCTTTGAGACTTTTATTCTAAATCTCATTCATATGAGGACACCGAGGATAAGTCAAGTTACATTATCTTAACTGTAATGCTATGAGTTTCTTGAGTGGAATTTTAGTATTCAATTTTCTACCACATAATGTCTATCCTATAGTAGCTACTCAGTAAACACAGCAATATCCCTAACTCTTCTCTTCTTTCTACAGTACCTTGGGCATGTAGAAGTTGATGAATCAAGAGGAATGCACATCTGTGAAGATGCTGTAAAAAGACTGAAAGCTGTATGTATTTGATGGTTGCCAGTGTTGATCTATATGCTATAAACACTTTCTCAAAAGATTTTGCTCAGTAAATTACAGTGATCCATTGTCCAGTAAGAACAGTGTTTCTTTTAAGGCAAAAGATGTGCACTCGTTAATAAAGAGCATTTCATGTTGTCCATCCAAAGATGTAAGTTTTAATGACCAGCTGCTTTAGTGTAGGCCAGACATTATCTAAAAGACAGTTTTAATTCAGAACCCATGTTAAACTAGTGGTATGAACTCTTATAGATGAATAATATTCTAAAACCAGGGTAAAACTATTTCAGTCACTTAACCTAACTGTGATAACTGGGTTATAAATTAGTAATTTAAATCTGTAGGAACAGCTTTCCAGGAAAAAAGTATAAAATAGAGATATCGGTTAGTGGCTGGTTAGGTTTATTTTGGGGAGACTTCCTATCATTACTGCTACTCCCCAGTTTCCTTCTTTGTACTCCTCTAACATTAAGTATTTCCCTGCCTTTTGCACAAACGTGAAGTGGAGAGTCCTTTTCAAGGATCAGTAATATCTATTTTATGCCTGTGTGTAATAAAAGGAGTTCAGAGTTCACAAAGGTTCAGCTTAAGGTGTTAACTTCATGGTTTGGACAGGTTTGAAGAGTGTTTCTTAGATTCTGATAGCCCTTTTCACAACCTTCCTCTTTTCCAATGTGTGGCCTTTCCTGCCTTTGCTGTGAAAGCTTTAAGCATTACTTCTGCATGCCCTTGCCCCAGACAGCATTAAATACTTGTTGCTTTGGGTTTGCTGGTATGCTAGGCTGCCACAAGTTTGGCTACTAATGAATGAGTGCTTTTTTTTTTCCCCTCAATTTGCTTAATCAAAACTTTTCTGCTTTTTGGTAAATTTTATATGACCTCTTATATATAATTCCTCAGTATAAAAGATAAAATCAAGGAAGCAACCAATTCGTCGAAGTGGATTGTGTTTTCCAACGAATGTCTGAATCTATTATAGAAAGGAAAGGGGGAGAAAAATAACTGATTATGGTATGCAAAAAAACTTAAAAAAAGGACAACCCAGAACAACATACAGATACACATACATACCCTTTACTTCAGATTTTGTTTATTTAAATTCTTAAATGTTTGAATACCTTCTTAGTCTTATCTGTGCTCTTCATTTAATCATCGTTAATGTTAAAGGAACTTCATAGTTGTATAGACTTGCCATGTCCACCTAAATATGTTCCTGAGTTAAGTGCAGCCACAGATAATACAGTTTTCCAAGAAACTTAAATTCAATCTCTTATTTAACAAAATAATTCTAAGTTCACTAAGAGAATGAGATTAAGAAGACTTACAAAGCTTTTTAATTGAAGGATGATTGCTTTACAAAGTTGTGTTGGTTTCTGCTATATAGGAACGTGAATCAGCCATAATTTTATATATATATATATATATATATATATATTCCCTCCTCCTTGAACCCTCTAGGTTGTCACAGAGCACCAGGCTGAGCTCTCTGTGTCAGTTTCCCATTTGTTAATACTCAATGAAACTTCCCCTTCTACTAATACCCTTTCTAATGCTGTATGGAAACGGTTGCAGAAAGTTGGAAGTCTTCAGATATTGTTCATCCTCAGATCATATCATGTTAGTCTGCCAAAATACATGATTTTTTGTCTTTTCATATTTTTACTACACAGAAATTTCTAGATACCTTTTTTCCTCCTTTGACCAAACATTTATCTAACAAACATCTGTAATCTACTGTGCCAGATGCTTATATTGTGCCAAAAGCTGTGTCTGGAGATGTGTTTATTTTCGTAGATGATAAATACTCCTCTTAGAATTTCAAATAAATGGAAGCAAACATAAAAATGTACAAACCTACAGACTAAAGAAATAGCATGTCTGGAACAAGTTTGAGTGCCAAAAAGTTTTAAAATTTTAAAGAATTATGTAGCTGAAATGTACCAGTTCAGTAGGAAAACAAACATCTTAAACCTATCACTCAAATGATTGTTGAACTAAAAAGGTAATGTTCTAGTGCTTTTTAAACTTGTGGGAGATTGAAGAAGCAGGATAATTTGCAAGTACAGTTTTTTTATTTTCCTTCCAAGTGATTCATTAAAATTTAGGATTACTTTAACTTCAATGAGAAGTTATCAACATACTTAATATTCTCAAATGAAAAGATATTGTAATTAAACAACATATATGTCTCAGAGCATAGATATGTTTAATTTTTTTGCATTATATTCATAAGGTTAGGTACAGTATTTTCGATTCATTTACTTTGTGGCATAATTTACTTAGCCACTTAGGGGTGTAGATTGTATAAGATAAATGACAAAAACAACTGTTGCCCATTTTCAGTGCCTTTATGACATAATTGCAGAGTGAGGAGTACCAGTTTTATAAAAAGTGTTTTGGGCCGTTGGTTATCTTGCTTCATGCAAGATGACCTTTTAAAATGTCTTTTCTTCCCATTGTCTCTGTAAATGTCTTTCGCACTGTCTTGGTTTTAGACTAGTTTCATTACACTACCAGTTTCTAATATGTTGGTTTTTTATTCACTATTTGATATATTTGTTTTAATATATGTTCTTGTTTTAGCAGGTAAAAGAATCATAATTGTTTTTTAAATTAGTTTTATTCTCTAATCTAATAACTGTCTTTTGATGCATTTTGCACGTCATCTTTTTTCATTAACATCTGAGGTCTTTTATAAAAAGAAGGCAAACTCCATGTTTAACAGGAGCTTTTCTGGGAGCTAAATTAAATATTAATGAATCTTCTTCTGCTACCTTCCTGTCCCTAAAGAATGGTGAATCTTTTAACATGGCCTGCACCTTTTAGAAGCTGGTGGTTACCTAAAAGTCTAACAAAACTAGAGTCACCAAACTTGGCAGCAGAAATGAGTTTAGTCTTACTGCGTAACTACCTACTTTCCTTATCATATTTCTAGCTTAAATTGAAAACATTTTGTGGAAATATTTGATACTGTTTATGATTTTTCAAAACCTAGAGAAGAAACAAGCTATTTAGTGTTTGAGAATATTGAATGAATTTTAAATTATCTGTTGTTCAGTCGCGTCCGACTCTTTGTGACCCTGTAGACTGCAGCATGCCAGGCACCTCTGTCTTCCACTATCTCCCAAGTTTGTTCAGATTCATGTCCATTGAGTTGGTGATGCTGTCTAGCCATACCATTGTCTTAGATAAATTATCTAAGAGAGTCAAATTTCTGTATAGTTGTCTTTTTCTAGGTATTTGTTTACTGTAAATAACAGTTTTATAAAAGGCAAAGGCTTAAAGTATAGTTCAGCCAAAACTAAGAAATGTTAACATTAAGCTAGTTTGGGTGAATTAGAACTCATCTACTTTGCAAAAATTCTTCAGACTTTACATGGTGGCCAGTTGTCAAAATTTGTATATGCTTAAAAATTTGTTCTGGGATCACAGACACTTGTCTCTTTTTTACCTACATACAGTTATAACTGTCACTGCAAATTTCTTTATTCTAAAGTAGAATTTTAGAAGAAAATAGAACCATATTCCTCGGATTTCAGCTGTGGCTCACAGATTTGGTTTGGTTCTCAAATATATTAGTTTTCTCAACTCCAATGAAAGCATTGGCCTTGGGTTCTTTATAGATGATTTATTCTGTGTTTGAAATTGAAAATATCTGTTAATTCCCTATGATTGCTGTGGAATTGATCAGCACATACATACATATAAATCAGTCCTAATGCATTAGTAAGAATTCTCTAAGTGACATCTTTAACTCAATAAGAAAAAGTCTGACAAGGATCCTCGCTGCACACTTATAATTAAGTGTTGCATTTTTAAATGTTACTGTGTGATCATTTGAGTGTGGACTGGTTTTTTAATCGGTGACTTCCACATACTTGACCACTGATTTTAAATTGAAAAATGTATATCTACCAATATATTTACCACTTACTATTATGAAAATTTAAATGCAAATCTCACCGAATCAGTATATCATAATCTTTTTCTCTGCTGCCAAATTTGAATAATCTGTTTTAAACGTCAAAAGAGAATGCTAAAGTAACTAGTTGCTCTGCATGAATACAGGTTCTGATCTCTTTTCTTTCTGTGGATTCTTAGGCCGTACAGTATGTTTCCCTGCATTTTCATGCACCCTTCCTTTTTCCCTGTCACTCCTGGTATGGATAACTCTTTAAAACTCTCACTTCCTCCCCTTCTACTTTGCCCTTCACCTACCCTCTGTGTGTGCTTATTGCTGTGAAACCCTGGGACATTTAGCCCATACAATAATAGCGCTCGACTTGTCCCCCTGTTCCTCCAGGAAAGGAAGTTCTTCAAAGGCTTCTTTGGAAAAGTAAGTTTGATGCCACATTCGTGCCTTGCTTTATAAGGAGTTACACCCCTAGTATAGCACTGATGTATTTTTTAAAAAGAAGTACAGCTTTGGTTTCTTTATAATACAGGAATTGATTTAATGGAATATGGAAATTAATGAATCTGGAAGCTGCTGTCTATGATATTACCTGTGTGTTTGTTGATACTAAAGCTGATAATTCCTAGGAAAGTCCAATAAATAAATCAAGTAGGTTAAAAAAGAATTGCTTCCTCAAAACTAAGTGTTAAATTTAATTTAATTTAGCAAAATTGTTCATATTAGAATATTTTTGAACAAGTAGGCTTTACTTAGTGCTCAATATTGACAGAGAAGTATGAAGAAATACTAAATTTAAGTGAAAATTAAAATGTATCCCAAATTTTACGTTCATTGCTATTACTTTTTCTCAATTTAAGTTAAATTTCAGGTGAAGTAAGTAAAGTATGTGAACTTATCTTTGGGGATCCTGCAGTTTTTAACCTGGGATGGTGACTTAAGAAAAACTATCTTAATTAGTAGTCTATTCAAATGTATGTCATATGTGTAATGTTCTTTATGTAAGTGCTTTTTAAAGAATGATGTTCAGTGTTCAGATTTCCTTATAATATATAGGGTGACGGTGCAAAAATAGATAAATACATTTCTAACATTTTTGTGTCTAAGCTTATTGTTCAGTTTTGAGTAAGTACCACAAAATAAGACTGAGATGGTATAAGAAAAAACTACTGTCATTTTTATAACTCAGTGTACATTACTAAAAGTTTATGTGAATATAAAATATAAAAATCCCATCACAGTTAATTTTTCACTGGGTAGTTTTGTTACTTTAAAGAATTTTTTTTTTTCTTTTTGGCCACGCCACATGACTTGCCGCATCCTAGTTCCCTGACCAGGAATCAAACCTGTGCCCCCTACAGTGGAAGCTCAGAGTCTTAACTGCTGGCCTGCCAGGGAAGTCCCTAAGAAGACCAGTTTTTTAAAATGATTAGTTTCCATTTCCTTCTCAGTTAAGTATTTTCGTTGTAACTCTTTTTTTCCTTCCACATGTTCTGGTTTAAGTTGGGCTTCCCTGGTGGCTCAGATGGTAAAGAATCTGCCTCTAATGCAGGAGACCTGGGTTAGATCCCTGGGTCAGGGAGATCCCTGGAGAAGGGAATAGCTAACCACTCCAGTATTCTTGCCTGGAGAATTCCATGGACAGAGGAGCCTGGCATGCTCCACGAGGTCACCAAAAGCTGGACACAACTGAGCAACTAACACTTCCACTTCACTTCTGGTTTAAGCTACCATTATACTAAATAAGGAGAAGGCGATGGCACCCAACTCCAGTACTCTTGCCTGGAAAATCCCATGGATGGAGGAGCCTGGTAGGCTGTAGTCCATGGGGTCACTAAGAGTCGGACTCGACTGGGCGACTTCACTTTCACTTTTCAGTTTCATGCATTGGAGAAGGAAATGGCAACCCACTCCAGTATTCTTGCCTGGAGAATCCCAGGAACGGGGGAGCCTGGTGGGCTGCCGTCTATGGGGTCGCACAGAGTCGGACACGACTGAAGTGACTTAGCAGCAGCGTACTAAATAAAGTAAACAAGTTTGAAGGATTTTAGATTGAATGATTTATTCAGTACCTGCTATCAGTCTGAAATATAAACTCACGTAATGTATCCACACATGTCATAGTAAAACTTTTAGTAGGTATTTTGAACCTGAATCAGATTAACAGGTCCATAGAATGTGAGTCTCGTTAACAGGTCCATAGACTGTGGGATCTATATCTAGAAAGAATTAATCCTGTAGACACTTGCATACTTATAAATAGGCGTCCTGATTGTTAAGCGGATTTTTTGGTGGAGCATTTTTTCTTTTCCAAATATAATTTCTCAAAGCAATTTCACTTGAGCCCAATTAAAATATAATTTTAAGTATTTTCTAAGGGATCAGTTTTTAATGTATCTATTTTGGTAAAGCAGTCTTATCTATGAATGCTAGGATGTAGAAAATATTAATATAGTTTATAAAAAAATATGTTAAAGTGTGTTTTTTTTAAAGGTTACAGCATCATGTTAAAGAACAAAAATAGCTATCACATGAGAATCAGTTCCCAGGTGACAATATTCATTGCTGTGTATAATAAGGTCATTGTACATCTAATGTCACAACTGGGTCACACCATGCTTCTTAGCTATTTTCACTACATTTTGCTGCATCACAAATTTATATGGTATGAGAAAGAAAACTATGAATTATCTCACTTAATCCTTACAGTAAGCCTGAAATTATTATTTTCTCCTGTCTTACAGTGAGAAAACTGAAGTTTACAGAGGATTAAGTGACCTGCCTGAATTCATAGATACAGTAAATGGTAGAGTCTAGGATTTGAACCAGATAATCTGATTTCAGAGTCTACATTGTTAAATCACTTTGCTATACAATCACTCTATTTCCAGATTATTCACAAGCAAAGTTTAAGAGATTTAACCTTATAAAGGTGTTAGTAAATAAAGAGCTTCCTAAAACTCATTTTTATTTTCTACCTTTCTTCTTTAAAGGTAGCAATTTAATTTTGGATTTTTGTCTCTGGTCAATTTACTTTATTATTAAAGCTTTAAAAAATCTTTTCAGTGGTTCAAATAACATTTTATTTATCTAGAGATGTTTAAATCATACTAGTGAGATTTTCTTAAAAGATACTAATCTGTCCCATAATGTGAACAAATATGACCCTTAGAATTATTTTTTTCTCTTTTAAAAAATTTACTTATTTTTTAATTGAAAGATAACTGCTTTACAGAATTTTGTTGTTTTCTGTCAAAATGACCGTTAGAATTATTGAGATATAATTGACATACAGCAAAGTATGTTTAAGATGTATAGCATAATGGTTCGAGTTCATATGTTATGAAATAGTTACTAGGATAAGTTTAGTGATCCTCTCCATCTTATAGAGATATAATGCAGAATTCTTATGTTATTGTGGGGAGAATTATTTTTATGGCCAGGCAGTTTACGTACAGTTTTTGTTTAAATTACAGTTAACTCATTCAAAGAGTTTGGAAACCAAGGTGGGGGAAAGCATCACCCATAATCTTTCCAGAAATTTACTTATAAATGAAAACTTTTCTTGAATTTGGAGGCTTTTATACTTTTCAAGTTGCCATCATTTAACTCACTTTCAACACTAATCTACAAGAAGTCATCTGGTGAAAGAGATTTGGTTTGTTGAGTTTGCTCAGTCATTTGTGTTTTGATGAAAGCTAAAAATGTAGAATCTCATAGAGCAGTATGTTAGGGAGTTTTTATGTAGTGCAGCTTTTCATAAATTTTGACACTTTCTTAGCCTTCATGTTATGTATGTTTTAATGGTCCAACAGTTATCAAGAGTTTCTACCAAACATATTTGCATAACAGTAGATGGGTGAAAGAATTATTAGCCCTGATGACTGGGAGAACTGCTGCTGCTTTTCCCTTAGTTATTCTGGACCTGAATACTCTGTCCTGTTCCTGTCGGGGGCCTGACCTCCCTGTTCCTCCATCTAATGGAAGCAGTACTTTCAGAAGCTTTATTAATGAGGAACAGATAAACCTGGGTGTCTTACAGGTCTGTGTTATTAACCCATTGTAAGATTACATACATCTTAGAAGGGGGAAAAAAACCTAAGACTCTGAAATATCTTTTTCTAAACTTAGTTACATTAAATTGCTCATTATTTTAAGAAAGCCAAGAATATTCTCAACTTTTTAGAAAGTACTATATACAGCTCCTAGTGTATTTGGCTGTACTCGACAAATGTTTTATTAATACTAGCAAGCAATTACGTGGCCCTTAACATTTAAAAAGGATCTTAAATTTTAATGTATTTGAGAAAACTCATGAGCTAAGTAAATCTGTATTACCATTTTATGAGGAACTCGCTGAACATAAAGATATAAAATATTTTTAGGCCACCCTGTTAGGTCTCTTTTTCAAGCCATTGTATTAGAAAAACTCAGTTCAATCTGCCTCCTGTTAGTCTTTGTCCTGTGTCTCTACTGCTGACACAAAACACTTTACTTGTAGTCACCGAATGTATAGAGATTTTTTTTTTTTCCCCTACACCAAGCGATTATCTGTGACACCAGCTGAGACACTACAGTTTAACTCAGTTCTAACCCTGTCTACTTGGAGATAGTGTCAGATCGCACAGATTTAAGGATTCAATCTCATAAGACTGGTCCCACCTACTTCAGATGCCAATTGCAGGTATAGTCGGTCCCCAGGTTACTCGTAATAACTTCTGTCTCTGACTACAAATTGGAGGTTCCCATGACCTCCTCCTCAGGCTTCATTAATTTGCTAGAACAGCTCATAGAATTTAAGGAAACAGTTACATTTACCAGTTTATTAAAGGACGTGATAAAGGATACTGACAGAGAGCCAGATAGAGACATACTTATGGCAAAGCCTGGGAGTGCTCCAAGGGCAAGAGCTCCTGTCCCTGTGAAACCGGAATATGTCACCTTCTCCATGTGCATGTGGTACCAACCTGGAAGCTCTCGGAACCTTGTACTGTTAGGATTTTGTGGTGGCTTCCTCGTGTAGACATGATAGATTATTAATTCCAATTCTATCACCTCTTCCTTTTTTAGAGGATGGTGGAATAAGACTGAAAATCCTAAGCTTCTCATCATGGCTTGGTGGTTCTGGTGACAAGTTCTTATCCAGGAGCCCACCCAGGATTGTATCATTGAACAAAAGATGCTCCTAGTGTTCTTATCACTTAGGAATTTACAAGGGTTTTAGGAGCCTTGTGTCAGGGATGGGATCAGAGAACAAATATCAGGACAAGAGATACTCTTTGTGTTCTTCTTGCTTGGGGAATTTCAAGGATATCAGGAGCTCTGTGCCAGGAACCAGGGGCAAATACCAGTGTATATTTTCTAGTATCTCACAACCATCTACTTGTATTTATATAGAGCTTTATACTTAGGAATGTGTTTTGACCTACTTTCTAACTTGCTACTCAAAACAGTTCAGTGAATTAGACATGATAGTTTATGAAACTACATTTTACAAATGAATAAAGAAGCTCAAAGAGGTCACCCAGCTATTAGTAACTGGTAGTGCCTCCCCTGAAACCAAGGTTTTCTGAAACGTAGTGCCGCATGCCTGCTCCTGCCCAGTGTTGGTCTCTGCTTTCCTCGAGAGGCTTTCATTACAGTGAATGGAAAAATGTCAGATGCAGGGGACACTAGACTGCTCAAGGGCCTGAATGCTTCCCACAAACATACATTGGATGGCCTGCTCGCAGTTCATAAATTTAAATTAGTTGCCAGTATTTCAAACATTGAAAACATTCAGATTGAAACTATTATATCTATTTTAGGAATGGCAGATCTGGCAAAACAGATAACTTTGTATGCGGAGCTGAGTAGCCGTTATGCCCTTTGGTTGCCTGTTGCCACATCCCTGTAGCTCTCTGTTGTCCTCACAGTCTGCTTCACTCATTTTGTTACCTACTTTTAACCCTGTGGGGATTTTAGTTTGTGAACTCCTCCCTTGGCTATTATTTAAGTTGGGGGAGAGGGTTAACCACTTCTAACTGTATAAAAATCACCAAAAATATTGTAATATCTGTTATAACAGATACTGTTAATGTACTGCCAGGTATATATTTTTTCAAGTTTTTATGCTGTTACAGTTGTTAAATGGCATCATTAGAAATGGTTATGTTTTAGAGAATACATAGTTGAAAAGTAGTGCATGGTTATATTGGTTGCAACTAATTCTCAAGAGTAAAACATTTAAATGATATTCATGACCATGTTAAGTCAGTGTGCTCACATCTACATTCTATTTAGATTTCCTGTGTTTTCTCCTTAATGGCAGATTGTACTTAGACCACTCTGGGTCCTTTCCTCTACAAGTGAGGGAGTATCTGCTGCCTCTTTCCTTTTCTTCCTTTCTGCTTTTTAAATTCCCACGCCCTTTCACTATAAAATTTACCTTCTCTCATATCTTACTAGATGCACCTTTTAGGGTTTGTTTTTGCAGTACAATATAACAAATTTCTAAAGAAGGAAAAATTAAAAAGACAATCCCAGGAGTCATTAGAATATTTCCATTGATCTTTGGTTTCAGTATTTCCTGTAACATGATCAACTAATATGTCAAATGTCCTGGCCACTGATCTTTTCTAAACTAAAAAAAAAAAAACCAACTCATTAACCTTTGAAATTGTTTTTTTAATTTGTATTCATAAAGAGTCAGTGGTTCTCAAGCCTCAAGTCACAGTTAATGTCTAAAACATACTAGGAACTATACTAGGCTCTCCAGATCAACGAGGAGCAAGATGGTCTCCATTTATTTAGTCCAGTTTATTCTCACTTTCAGATGACTATTTGGCTATGGCTTCCTTTTCCTTAAATCTCCAGAATTTCTTACTCTGTTCTCTCTTTCAGTTGGTGACCTTGCTTCCTACTTCACTGAACAAATAGAATTAGCTGGAAGAGAACTCTCAGACACAATATCACATCTTCTTACCTACATGCATCTGTGCATATATATTCCATTTTCCCTCCTATTCAAGGGATAAGCTGTCTGTGTTCCTAGCTGAGGCCAGCTCCTCCACAAAATTCTTATTCTAGTTCTTATTTACTTCAGTATCGCTATCCCTCATCCTCCATAATCAGTTTTTCTTTCTCTAGTGGATTGTCCACTAGCATGAAAAGAAACCTTCTTTTTAAATGGAGGTTTCTTCTTGGTGCCTTTAGTTTCTGCTCTCCTTTCCTCTCTTGAACTCTTTATCAGACTTTTACCCTCATCACTTGTCAAATCATCTGTATTATTATTCCAGGAGTTCTATTTACTCAATCTATCAACAGCATTTGACATAGCCCATCCCTCCCACTCCTTGAAACACTATGTGTTTGGAGTTAAGGGGTCATGCTGTCTTCATTTTCCCTTATACTGCTACCTGCTTCTCAGTCTGTGGACTCTTCTCTACCTATACTTGTCCCTTGGTGATCTCATCCAGTGTCATAGATTTAAATACCATCTCTATGCTGATGATTTTGAAGTTTCCATCTCCAGACATCTCCCATAAATTCCAGAGTGGTATTTCCATCTTAGAAACAGTATAGCATAGGGGTCAAGGACAGACTGGGGATCTGGATTCAGTTCAGTTCAGTTCAGTCCCTCAGTCTGGTCTGACTCTTTGTGACCCTATGAATTGTAGCACTCCAGGCCTCCCTGTCCATCACCAGCTCCCAGAGTTCACTCACACTCATGTCTGTCAAGTCGGTGATGCCATCCAGCCATCTCTTCCTCTGTCGTCCCCTTCTCCTCCTGCCCCTAATCCCTCCCACCATCAGGATGTTTCCCAGTGAGTCAGCTCTTCACATGAGGTGGCCGAAGTATTGGAGTTTCAGCTGTAGCATCAGTCCTTCCAGAGAACACCCAGGACTGATCTCCTTTAGGATGGACTAGTTGGATCTCCTTGCAGTCCAAGGGACTCTCAAGAGTCTTCTCCAACACCACAGTTCAAAAGCATCAATTCTTCGGCACTCAGCTTTCTTCATAGTCCAAATTTCACATCCATACATGACCACTGGAAAAACCATAGCCTTGACTAGACGAATCTTTGTTGGCAAAGTAATGTCTCTGCTTTTTAATGTGCTGTCTAAATTGGTCATAACTTTCCTTCCAAGGAGTAAGCATCTTTTAATTTCATGGCTACANAGAATTTGAAATAGCTTAGCTGGAATGCCATCACCTCCACTAGCTTTGTTCATAGTGATGCTTTCTAAGGCCCATTTGACTTCATATTCCAGGATGTCTGGCCCTAGGTGAGTGATCACACCATTGTGATTGTCTGGGTCGTGAAGCTCTTTTTTGTACAGTTCTTCTGTGTATTCTTGCCACCTCTTCTTAATATCTTCTGCTTCTGTTAGGTCCATACCATTTCTGTCCTTTATCGAGCCCATCTTTGCATGAAATGTTCCCTTGGTATCTCTCATTTTCTTGAAGAAATCTCTAGTCTTCCCCATTCTGTTGTTTTTCTCTGTTTCTTTGCATTGATCATGGAGAAAGGCTTTCTAATCTCTCCTTGCTACTCTTTGGAACTCTGCATTCAGATGCTTATATCTTTCCTTTTCTCCATTGCTTTTCGCTTCTCTTCTTTTCACAGCTATTTGTAAGACCTCCTCAGGCAGCCATTTTGCTTTTTTGCATTTCTTTTCCATGAGGATGGTCTTGATCCCTGTCCTCTGTATAGTGTTGTGAACCTCCGTCCATAGTTCATCAGGCACTCTATCTATCAGATCTAGTCCCTTAAATCTATTTCTCACTTCCACTGTATAATCATAAGGGATTTGATTTCAGTCATACCTGAATGGTCTAGTGGTTTTCCCTACTTTCTTCAATGTAAGTCTGAATTTGGCACTAAGGAGTTTATGATCTGACCCACAGTCAGCTCCTGCTCTTGTTTTTGCTGACTGTATAGAGTTTCTCCATCTTTGGCTGCAAAGAATATAATCAGTCTGATTTCGATGTTGACCATCTGGTGATGTCCATGTGTTTATTTAATCCTGGCTCAGCTGCTTATTAGTTTTGTGACCTTGGGAGATGTTTTTAACCATTTTGTACCTCAGCTTCCCCATCTATTACAAAAATATAAAGGGATAATACTAATTCCGACTTCATGTGATTGTTCTGAAGATTAAATTAGTAAATACAAGCAAAGTGTACAGAATAGCTTGCTATATGAACAAGTGTCAGTATCATTAGCATCAAACATTTCCCCCTAAGGCATTTCACATTAATGTGTCACAAACCAAATTCTAAAACTCTCCCCCAGACTACTCTTCCCTAATCTTTCCCATCCCAGTCCCTGTGCTTTAGCCACAAATCCTGGATCTGATCTTGACTTCTTTCTCTTTTACTTTATATCATCCTGTCAGCAGTTCCTGTCTGACTACCTCCACCACTGCCCTGGTCCATGCCAGCTCCTCTGCTCACCTGAATCATTGCATTAATGTTCTACTCAGTCTGCTTTCATCATTATCCCTCTATCATCTGTTCTCAAGATATCAGTCTGAGTGATCTTTTTAAGACCGATCTGATTGTTTCCCTACGGTGCTTGGTCCTCCTGTAGCTTCATAACCTACCCAGAGTAAAAACCGAAGTCTTCTGGGCCTCGTGGGCCATTATACATGAATTCCCTCTGTCCCTTTTCCTATCTTCTCCTGTTCTTGCTTCCTATATTTCAGCCATACTAGCCTCCCTGCTCTTCCTTGAGCATCCTGGTATACTTCCACTTCAGGACCTTTGCACTTACTGTAACCTCTAATCTGGAACACTCATCATCCAGATATGTGTGTGGCTCACTTCCTCATCTCTTCCCATTCTAAGCCCCATTTTCATTGAGGCAGTCACTGAGAGAACCTTATTTTAAATTTCAAATACCACCTTCTTCCGTATATAAACACTCACTGTCCCCCTTCCTAGGTTTAGTTTCCTCTAATAGAAGTTATCACCATCTGTTGTAGCATCAGTTCAGCTCAGTTGCGCTGACTCTTTGCGACCCCATGGACTACAGCACACCAGCCTTCTCTCTCCATCACCAGCTCCCAGAGCTTACTCAGACTCATGCATTTTACTAATTTGGTTTTTTAGTTCTTCCTCACTAAAACATAAGCTTTCGTGGACAGACCTGTTTTGTTCACTGCTGAATCTTTAATGCCTAGAATAGTATGTGGTCCATAATGGCTACTCCAAAATATCTGACTTAGTGAATGACAGATGCACTGCTTGCAAGTTCACCCTGTAGTAAAACCAGACAGGTTAAAAAAAAAAAGTTAGCAAATTGTGTAACAATAACAAGTACTGCTGGAGCAGAGAGGGAGAATGAATGCAAGCAATTGTGTTTAAGGCTTCTGAGAGGAGATGATACTTAAGGTTGAGACTTAAGACTATGAGTTCCAGTTAAACTAAGAGGAGAAAGGCATAGAAGGAGCAGCATTAACAGAGCCACTGGGGTGAAGAGAACCTGCTCCAAATCATTCATTCATTCACCCTAGGTATATACGAAAGGAGACAGAAGGTAAGGCCTAAGTTTATGGTAAAGACGACCACGGTGGTGGGGTGTCTTTCACTGTGAGAAGAGGTGTAATGAATTTGGTTTCAGACAGGTTGAATTTTAAGTCCCTGTGGAATTTCCACTTTTTCTATTATATATGTTTGAAATATGAACTTAATATTAGAATAATTTCTGTTCTAGGTTCCTTCTTCCCCTCAAAAAGTGATTCAGCATACTGGAAGAGCTCAATTGCCTCAAAAAATCTCAGTTCTGTTGTTTGGTTCATGACATGTTATCATCCTTATTTTTTCCTGAAAGCCTTTAAAGGCCATTCTCACTTAAGAAAATGCAAGATAAAAGTTACTGTATTCTTAATAAAGCAGCCATTGGAGATAGTACCAGTCTCAAATTCTATAGAAAGTTGTGTTTTTCTTTACTGCTCTTTCCTTTGAAGATACATACTGTATCTTGTAATTTTAAGACAAAATTTGTTCATTACACAGTCTGTTCAGAAATTAAAATGTCACCTAATAGATTTGAAGGCCCTTCTCAGATTTTTTTAAAAAAGAAATCATCTTGTTCACTCATTACAAGGCACTCTGTGCCATGGTTGCCTGCTAATATGTTATTACACCATAATGACTGGGTTATCTCTGTGTGTAGGTGTGGCAGAAAGACTGACCAGAGATTCTTTACATACTGGGTACCCTTGAAGACCTCTTTGGTGTGTAGCAGAAAGAGCTCTGCACAGTAGAATGGCAAATCACTGTTGCTCAGAAAGAGTGACTTGTTCTAATCTTCTTGCCCAAATTGGTCTTGTTTGCTGCTGTTGCTTCTTAACATTTCATAGCTAAGCCAAATTACGCTTCTGTGTGTCTTTATAGCATTCCTTTGCTTTGGCTTACATTAGAACACCTTTTGTTCTTATTGTTTTCCCAGCACAATGGTTTTGCCCTCAATATTACTTCTATTTATGTTGATTAATTGCATGTTCTTATCTCATTGTTGGCTTTGGGAATCACAGAACTTTAGAGTTGGACCGCACCTGAGTTCAGGTCTCAGTTAATATAATAATTTATATATATAATATTATACTATAATAAGCTAGTGGGATATAAGGACATTTGTTTTAAAAAATAGAAAAGAAAAAGAATTCAGAGACAATTCCAAACAGATCTAATATTTCAGTATAATGAATTATCCTTCCAAGACCCTTTTATAAAATTGTATTGTTGCAAATCCATTTCCATTTGTTTACATATTTTCTGGCTGCTTTTGCGCAGCAAGGCAGACTTGAGTAGTTGACACAGACTATATGGCCTGCAAAGCCGTAGTTATTTGGTCCTTCACAGAAAGTTTCCTAATCTGTGATTTAAACAGTTTAGAAACTTAATTCTCCAACTGGAAATCTGAAGTACTTCCCCAAATAACAATAATATGTATAACAAAAGAGTGACTAGAAGGATCTGTCAACATCCTGAGAACCCTACCAACTTATGATCTCCATCCTTGAAAAAAACTTTCTGAAGTGGTATTGACTTAAAAAAAAAAAAAAACNATGAGATGGCTGGATGGCATCACTGACTCGATGGACGTGAGTCTGAGTGAACTCCAGGAGTTGGTGATGTCGCAAAGAGTCGGACACAACTGAGCGACTGAACTGAACTGAACTGAAGGGAAATGTTAGTTTTAAAATTCTAAGTTGGATATCTAGAGAGTTGAGTGGTTACTTGAAAGTAATACTTAATTTGACATTTTTCACTTATAAGATAGCCTGATCCTTCTTAGATTCCACTAATTTAAATTCTCAGTTACTAAAGTTCTGTTCATATTAGACCCATTTTCTTTCCTTGAATAATAAACAGTTTTCTCTTTGTTATAAAATTGTCTTTTTTTATGCACTGACACTAGTCAGTGTGAATTCTACCTATTACCTTGAAAATATCATTAAGATAGAAAGCACTGGAACCATGGTGATAAAATAATTCTTAATTCTCATATATACATTACCCCGTCACATTTTTACTAGTGTCTGAAGTATTATGTAGTCTTTTTATGGGTTGTGTATGTAACTAAGATGTATGTGTATTCGACATTTCGTACTTATTCTGGGTTATCTGTTTTTTTAGTCCCGTGGTTAGCTAACTTTAACCTTATCTCTTAAGATAATTTGCTTAAGTACATAGTTTCAGGACAAACAAAAGGAAAACTTTCATCTTCTCTCTGTGACTTTCATCATTTTCTAAAAAGTGGTTAGGTATCTTAGTTTAGGTTACCAGAATGAAAAACTCTAAAAAGTTGACGGATAGTTTAGAAGCACTGCTACTATAGAATTTGTGGGAGGAAGTTTCGACTTAATCTCAGCTGCAGGTGTGTCTTTGATTGTTAATATCTCAATCCCTTATTGAAGTAATCGCAATGTGACAAACTCTACTGGCATCCAAGCACTGGCACTCAAATGTATAAACAAGTGGAAAAATTCATATTATCTGTTTTCATCCCCTGTTTAGAGTGGTCAGAAACTGTGTAATATGACAAATACAATGCTTCACTGATACATTTAGTACACCACCATAAAGATTAAAGACACACCTCAAACAGCAGAGGTATTTTCATAGAAATCTAATTTGGCCAAGAAAATATTTCCTGAGACTAACTAGGGAGCAGTCCCATTCTAAAATGATCTTTTAGTTTTCTTACCTTCAGTCTCCCAACCTTGAAGTAGCTTTGTCTGTTGCATCAGATGCTGCGCTGTAGGCTACTGTCGCACAGTGAACATAGTGTAAAACTGCAGGTTCAGATTTCTGACACAGGAGTCTCAGTACCATTTGGCAGCCTTGCATGTCACTGATTTAACTGTCTTCTCTTCCTATAGCAGATATTTAGCAAATTTATTCCTTCAACAAATATTTCTTAAACTCCTGCTCCATACCAGGCATTGTTCTAAGTTCTAAAGATATAGCAGGGAAAAATAAGTATGAAAAAAAAACCTTGCCTTCATGGAGCTTACATTCCAGCGAAATACTAAATACCACCTAGTTCAGTTCAGTTGCTCAGTCATGTCCGACTCTTTGCTACCCCATGAATTGCAGCACGCCAGGCCTGCCTGTCCATCACCAACTCTCGGAGTTCACTCAAACTCATGTCCATCGAGTCGGTGATGCCATCCAGCCATCTCTTCCTCTGTCGTCCCCTTCTCCTCCTGCCCCCAGTGCCTCCCAGCATCAGAGTCTTTTCCAATGAGTTAGCTCTTTGCATGAAGTGGCCGAAGTACTGGAGTTTCAGCTTCAGCATCATTCCTTCCAAAGAACATCCAGGACTGATCTCCTTAAGAATGGACTGGTTGGATCTCCTTGCAGTCCAAGGGACTCTCAAGAGTCTTCTCCAACACCACAGTTCAAAAGCATCAATTCTTCAGCGCTCAGCTTCTTCACAGTCCACTTTCACATCCATACATGACNGAGTGATCACACTATCGTGATTATCTTGCTTGTGAAGATCTGTTTTGTACAGTTCTGTGTATTCTTGCCACCTCTTCTTAATATCTTCTGCTTCTGTTAGGTCCATACCATTTCTGTCCTTTATCGAGCCCATCTTTGCATGAAATGTTCCCTTGGTATCTCTCATTTTCTTGAAGAGATCTCTAGTGTTTTCCATTCTGTTGTTTTCCTCTATTTCTTTGCATTGATCACTGAGGAAGGCTTTCTTATCTGTCCTTGCTATTCTAATAGTACCTAAGCATTGGTTAAATATGGGCAGTTATAGTTGTTGATGGGTATGAAGTGATGTCACTCAGTCGTGTCTGACTCTTTGTGACCCCATGGACTGTAGCCTATCAGGTTCCTCCGTCCATGGGATTTTCCAGGCAAGAGTGTTGGAGTGGATTGCCATTTCCTTCTCCAGGGGATCTTCCCGACCCAGGAATCGAACCTGGGTCTCCCACATTGCAGGCAGACACTTTACCATCTGAGCCACCAGGGAAGCTGATGGGTTGATGGGTATATCTGTTTGTTTATTGAATCCTCATCATAATCCCATGAGGTATGTGACACTATTAACAACATTATGCAGATATGGAATCTGAAGCATAGAGAGGTCAAGTAATTTGCCTTTGGTCATACTAATAAGTGGCAGAACCAGAATTCACACTCAGACAACAGCCTGGTTCCAGACTTTGTGCAGTCGCTGTACTATACTGCCCCAATACTGCTGTTTAAGTCTTTACACTCTTAAATCTGCCTACCTTTTTATCCCTAGCAAAGTAGATCTTCTCATCTCCTGATCAGATGAATTTGTGGCTCTTTAAAGTAAACTTCCTCAACTTGTCACTCACTCCTTTACTAATCTGTCTTCATTTCTACTCGGCTTCACTCCATCCCTCTCTTTCAAGGAAGGGACATTTCCCTTCCCATCTAAAATTTGTATTCTGGCTTCCTCCTATTTTGCTTCCTTGACAACATTGTTCTCTACATTACTTTTCCCTTGGGGCTTTAATCTCCATCTTTCCACTGGCTTTTGTCATTCAGCAAATAAGCATTATTTGTTGTTGTTGTTGAAAGTGTGTCTTACTCTTCCAAAAAGCTTTGTTGTTGGGAGAAATTTTTAAGTTTATTAATGTAATGATAAATGAACATAAATTGTTTATTGCCCTCTTTAAATTCCAGGTGCTTTATATAACTCTGGTTCTTTTACCAACCCCACAGATCCTTTACAGATGAGGAAGTAGAAACTCAGAGGACTCGGTAACTTCCTTAGCTAGCTTATGAATAGTGGCATTGAATTCAAGACTTGTATCTTACTCCAAAATCCATTCTGTTTCTAGTAAGGCACGTTAGTTTACCACAATTTTTAAAGGACCTCCCTTGATCCTCTGCCTGTCCTCCGTTCCTATACAGCTCTTTTTTGTAGGAAAGCTTTTTTAAAGAAAGTATTTAATATATGTAGACTCTTCTTGCCTTTCATTTACTTCTCAACCCATTCTAGTCTGATTTCCACTTTATTAGATCCTCCAGAGAAACAGAACGACTGTCTGTTTTTCTCCCTCCCTCCCTCCTCTCTCTGTCTCTCTCTCTGTATACACACACAGACCAATAGGCTGGAAAGTCAGGCCAAATTTCTTCTCAGGGAAAACTCAGTTTTTACCCTTAAGGCCTTCAGCTGGCTGAATGAGACCCACCCATATTATCAAGGGTAGGGTTATCGCCTTTACCTAAAGTTGCTGCTGCTCTTCAGTCACTAGGGAAAGGGAAAATGAAGTTGCTCAGTCACGTCTGACTCTTTGTGACCCCGTAGACTGTAGCCTACCAGGCTTCTCTGTCCATGGGATTTTCCAAGCAAGAATCCCGGAGTGGATTGCCATATCCTTCTCCAGGGGATCTTCCTGACCCAGGGGTCAAACCTTAACCACTGAGCCACCTGGGAAATCCTTACCTAAAGTTAGTTGGTTGTAAATGTTAATCACATCTGCAAAATACTTCTATAACAACATGTAGGCTAGTGTTTTCGGAGGCTAGTGTTTATAATCAAACAACTGGGAACCATAACCTAGCCAATCTGACACATAAAAATAACCAGCCACCTCAACCTCTGTTGCTCCATGGTGTCTTATTCATCGCTACGTCTAGTGGACATTTTTCACATCTTTCCTTACTTGGTCATTTTACAACATTTGACATTTTGGACCACAAATTACTTCTTGAAACTCNACATAAAAATAACCAGCCACCTCAACCTCTGTTGCTCCATGGTGTCTTATTCATCGCTACGTCTAGTGGACATTTTTCACATCTTTCCTTACTTGGTCATTTTACAACATTTGACATTTTGGATCACAAATTACTTCTTGAAACTCCTGTCTATTGGTTTCAGTGATGCAAATCTCTCTTCATTCTCCTCACTATTCCTTTTCTGATTTTTCATTACTTGTCTCCCAATTCCTTAATTATTGATATTCTCTCCTGTCCTTGGCCCTCATATTGCTCCCCTGATTGATGTTTCCCAAAACTAAAATTCCATCTTAAGAGTTCTCTACTGAATTTAGATCTGTATATCCAATTGCCTGGATGTTGCACACACATCTCAAACATTGCTTGTCTAAAACTGGAATCCTAGTCTCCCCCTCTCAAACTTGCTTCTGCATCTCTTCTGTTTTCTTAATTTGTGGTACCCTTTCCACCCAGTTACCCAAGCCAGGAACCAGGGAGGGGTATTCAGCATTTCTCTTAGATTCACCATTTCAGACTTCTCATCTCCAGCCCTATATCTCACCCAAGAGAGCTCAACCCTCATTTTCTCTCACCTGGAATCTTGTTGTGGTATTTCTGCTTCCTATCAGTCTTTTTCCAACTCCTCTACAGTATTGCCAAAGTGATACTTAAAAAATGCATATCTGTTTAATCATGTTCAAAATTCTTTTAGAAGCTCCTAATTGCTCATAGAATTAAGATAGAATTCTTTAGCAGTCCTCCATGTCTAGGTCTTTCCTGCTCTTTATATCCCACTGTGCCTCCCCACTTTGAGGCCGCACTGAAGTATTTATAGGGCCCAGATTTGCTCTGTTGTTTGCTTCCATATCCTGTACTGCTATTTCTTCTGCCTGGGATGTCTACTACCTCTGTTACTTCCCTGCATTCCTGCCCCTACCTGGGGCATCTAGAAAAATTATTTTAGTACCCAATTCAGTCTTCAGTTTTAAAAAGCCTTCCCCTAATTCCACAAATAGATTTGACCATGCCTTGTTTCTGACATTGTTACAAACTGTTTTCAGCTCTACTATAGCACTTGAAAGCATTAATCACTCAGTCGTGTCTGACTCTTTGTGGCCTCATGGACTATAGCCCGCCAGGCTCCTTTGTCCTTGGGATTTCCCAGGCAAGAATACTGGGGTGGGTAGCCATTCCCTTTTCCAGGGCATCTTTCCAACCCAGGGACTGAGCCTAGGTCTTCTGCATTGCAGGCAGATTTTCTACTGTCTGAGCCACCAGGGAAGCTGTAGCACTTACTACTGTATTACTTATTTTTTATCTGAGTGTCACCTTTCAATGGACTGTGAACTTGTACAAGTATTTCTATTGCCTGGTATGTAATAGGCTCTCATCAGATTTGAGGTGATGGTGGAGATGGAGCCCAGAGTGGATTACACATTTCACTTAAATAAAGCTGTGCTTTATTGAGGAGTGCTGGGCTTGGACATGTAAAGTGGAGAATGGTAGACATTTCTTTATCCTCCTTTGTCCCTCCCAGAGCAGTACCAGATTTCTTTTGATCTATACTTTCTTATGATGTTTTGATACCTATTCTGAGCCTTCACTTTGCTTTGTATCTTTGGAGCAGGTGAAAAGAAAGGAAGCTCCTAAATTGCTATTACAAACTCCTCTGTCCCGTTTTCATTCCATCACAGGAGAAATCATTCATCAGCTTGTTGTCATGTGACTTGTGCCAAAGCCTTTTCTCAGCCAGCAAAAGGAATTTATGTTATAATGACAATATTTTTCCAGGTTTTTTAATCCTTCTATGTCCCCAAAATGTCTGTCTGCATTTAATGTCAAATTAAAAACTAAAGCAGTTCTGTGTTAATCCTGGGAGAATAAGTAATGCTTTTTAAAGATTGCTAAAGGAATCATGAAAATTTCTTGGGTTTTTAATATGAAAATTTCAGGTGACCAAGGGCACTGCCATACACATTGGGGTCGAAGTATAGTAGAGGGGTCAGCATCTCAGTTTAGACTTCCCTGTTGCTTCTACTCTGAATGCACTCGTAGAAGCTACTTGTGGTGTAACTCCTTATGTATGTAATATTTATCTAACTCTTGATTTTCGTGGTTGAGTTTTGAAGTGGGTGAAGAATCTACTTATTCTTTGCCCTTTACGGAATGTGATATCTTGGTTTTTATTCTGTTTGTCCTCCTTACCCTTTACTTAATTTTACCTTATTGTTTTGCTTTGTGTTTCTAAAATAATAGCTTTGGCTTGTTTTTTCTTGAATGTTTCTGCAGTTTGATTTGAGTATCTGGCTTTGGGCACCCCTCCTGAACCTTGGACTCCATCTGTACTTGTGACTTATGGAAGGCAGAAGTCAGTGTTTTCTATGGAATATGACCTTTTTTTAAAAAATATTATATATGTGTGTGTCTCTCCCCCCATCCCCTTCTTTTTTGGTTTCTCTTAAAAGACTGGAAAGAAAGCTGTTAAGGCAGTCCTGTGGGTATCAGCAGATGGACTCAGAGTTGTGGATGAAAAAACTAAGGTAAAACTTTCATAAGCTTAAATGTTACTGATCATATGTTTTTTTATCCCTGTTATCAAACATAATGCTATTAAGATGATGTAGTCACTCTATTTCCTTCCACTTTGTCCAAAGTACGATCTTCTGAGAGACTGGTTAATGTTCAGAAAACCAATTTAGTTACTCATTTACCTTATGAAGAATAGAATTCTCTGAGCATTTTGTTCTACATGATACAGCATGTTTAGTTTACAGTATATTTGCATTTAATGTTAAGATCTGATTTCTGTTTTTGTTCTGACACATTAAAAGTTTACCCCTACAAATTTGATGTAAAATACTATAGGCCTTTTGCCACTGTTTAAAAAAAAAATAGACCACATCTAAAGTCTCTTCTTGTTCCTTAATAAAACACTATTTTTAGTAATTTATATTTGAACTCATTAACCTACTATTTAACTGAAGACTCAATTTAAGTGAAATCTTAAGGACTAGTAAATTGCTCATATGAGTTAACATTTATTTAAGTGTCCACACAATATCTTAAATATGCATAGCATTTTGCATTAGAAAAAAATGATCCCAAGTACCTAGATAAGAATAGACATAGACTCTGCCCTTAGGGAGCATAAGGTGTTACTTATACATATACATTTAATCATTAATTAAAACTTTCTGAGAGACCTAAAATCTGGAGAAATTTTAACAGAAGGCAGTTTTAAAAAAACAAAAACTCAGATGTCACCTGAAGGAGAAGAAAGCCTAGCAGGCAAAGAACAGTTTTCATAGGTAGCTTACTTAATATACTTTAAGTGATTTAATTTAGCTACATTTTAATTCTTTTGACTTTTTTTTTTAGAGAACTGGTCTTAAATGTACATTACAGTTGGAAACAACTATTATTTTAATCAGCTTATTTTTAAGAACTGTATAGTTTTCATTCGTGCTTTGGATGAAATTTGTTGTATATGGAGGCTATATCTTTAATTGCTGTACACAATAGTTATTACTAGAAAGTGATGTTGCCCCCTGGTGGTTACTTGTAGCACTGGAATTAATTAATTCTCCCCACAGTAAATAATAGGAATGGATGACTTGTTACCATGGTACCCATCGTGGGCAGAGAAGAAATGTTGCAAAAATGGGAATGATTGATAAAGGGCTCCTGCTTAAACTGTATCAGTAACTCCTGCATAACAAGAGATACTGAAGAGGAAATGCATAGTAATTAAGGTTATGCAAAATAAAATTAGAATGAGCCAACAGAATTGCAGAACTTTTAAACGATTGGCAAGTTTGTGGAGCAACAGGAATTCTCATGCTTTATAAAAGTCATTTTGTTTGTATGCTTCAGCACTTCCAGCTACCACCTCAGCATCTAGGGATTTTAGGCCATTGGAATATGACACAGAAGCGCCAAAGAGCCTCAATATTTAAAAAAAAACATTTTGTATGATGTTTACATTATATATATACTGTGCCATTTAGTGGAATTCAAAATTAAGTTAACAAATACATAGAATTTTTCTGGAAATTATGTTACTGAATGTAAGTTATATGGGGATTGGATTAAATTTATTGTTTGACATATTCTGTAAAATTGAACATGGAATTTACCATCATAAAACTAGAATCAACAAGCATGTGTATTATAGAACATGAAGATGAGGTGAAGGAAAGAAACATCTGTGGAGAGCGCCTCTGGGGATCTCTTCTAGGTCAGATCCTTAGTTTTCCAACTTCTGGCTCAGATTAAGCTTTTCCACAGCCTTGATGCATTAGATGTAGGGATTTTGTGTTGTGAAATGAACATCCTGTATTTCTTCTGAGAAACTTGATTGACCTCTCAAGTCCACTGTTCTTTGTGTTTCCCTTTTTCTAGGACCTCATAGTTGACCAGACAATAGAAAAAGTTTCTTTCTGTGCCCCAGATCGGAACTTTGATAGGGCCTTCTCTTACATATGTCGTGATGGCACAACTCGGCGCTGGATCTGTCACTGCTTCATGGCCGTCAAGGACACGGTGAGTCCAGTAGCCTGAATTGCATCATGACTAGCCACAGTCACCAAGCTTCTTCCAGGTTGGCTCAGCCAGTTTCCACTACATTTTTACCAAGTATATGCTGTTACAGTACTTGTAAGTGCCTAAATGAGCCTGCTTTCACTCCTTTTATTCAAGTAGTCCACACTCTTGGTATAACCCTACCACTCACAGAACAAGATGATTGGCTAAGATCCAAGATCATTAAAGGAAAGTAAAAGTGCTCTGGTGATGGTGGCTGCTAAACTTTATAGAAAACTTTTCATTATTAGAACTGTTTTCAAGATCCTTACATGTATTTGCTAATTTGTCTGGGTAGAAGATACTGGTATTTGAAAAGTGCTTACGAATTCATTTGCAAAAAGACTCTACCACAAGAACTGAGTTTGGAGTATATTTTTAATTTAAAAAAATAGAAATACTAAATTATGGTATAGTGAGCATGTGCTAGAAATTGTTACATAGCAGAAATTTTTGGTTTTGTTTAAAAGTAGAGAATAATCAAATTTGTCATCTTTCATCTAAATTACCCAAAATTCTGATATGAAAAATGAGTCTCTTAGGTGATGATGATCTTAATTATAGTATAGCATTGAGTATGTAATTTCTGAGTTTTTGAAAGTCCAGACAGAGTAAGGCAGGGTAGCTATTCATAAAGGCTACAACTCAGTGAACTCTTGCCAAGGTTTAACCTGGAAGGGAAGTCGTGGTCATATTCTAATATTGACCAAAAGCTTTTTAAAAAGCAGTTGTAAAAACAAGTATTAGAAACTCAGGCTCCGAATCAGATACAGGTTCCAGTCCTGTTTCTGGTTCTTACTAGCCGTGGGATTTGAGCAGGTTATTTAACATTTTCTAAGTCTTGGTATCCACTTCTATAAGATGGAGATAACAGCTGTGAAGACTAAATTAGGTAACAAGTGTAAGCACTCTTAGCATAGGACGTGGCTCACGCTAACTGCTCCAAAATGGTGGCTGATACTGTTAAAGCTGCTTCTCCTTGATGTGACGCAAGTGCTTCGAAAATGGGTGGAAGTAACTAAACTACACTTGCTTCCTTTGTCTCTCAGACCATAACTCACAGAGCAGCAATCACTACACTTGTAAAATCCAAAGAGTTTTGCTATATTTTAAAACCATTCTGTTGTCCAATCATAGCCATCAGGCTGTTTGACTCTGGTATAAAACAGTGGTTCTTCCCTATCAGAATCACCTGGAGAGCTCATTAAATTAGATGGCTGGGCCCCACCCCAGAATTTTTTTACTCAATGAGTCTGGGACAGAGCTTGAGGGCAAGTCTGTCTTCAGGAACTTCTGCCATAAGGCCTAGCAGAAATAGTAAGCTTCTTTGGCGTATAGCTCTGTCCTTGTACTAGAGCTGTGCTCAAATGCAGATGGGTTCTAAAATTCTTTCTTCTCGCTCTCCTATTTCATGCTTCCACGCCTACCCATTTATCATCCTACTAAGTAGTTACATGGAAACTCGTGGATTCACAAAGAATGAGTCTGTCAGTCTGTAAATGAGACTTTACAGTTTACCATCATGTGAAATCCTAGAGACAAAAGTGTTTCAG
The DNA here is from genome assembly GCA_006410875.1 of Neotragus pygmaeus. Classification (NCBI taxonomy): domain Eukaryota; kingdom Metazoa; phylum Chordata; class Mammalia; order Artiodactyla; family Bovidae; genus Neotragus; species Neotragus pygmaeus. Next base: position 192,614 of record SJYV01003245.1, read on the forward strand.
ACATTTACCTCTCCTTATGGTATCTGATATTGGCATATAAAATGCAGTGAAATTACTTACTCAGAGCCATATGTAGGAGCAGCTGCTTACATGGTATGATCTTGGAAACTACACAAAAAGTTCCCTGTTCTCAGATACCTCTCCTCACTGTTACAAGATGCCAGCAGTTATTGTATCACCTCTAACCCTTTTATTCCACAATTAGGGATAGTGTTTAAAATACAGATAACCCTGATTAAAAAAAAAAAAAAAGAATCCATTGAATTTATTAAATTTACTCTAGATAATCCAGTGCATCTTTAAAACAATATTTAGTTTACACAAACCTTCCTCTCCTCCCACACACCAAAAATTCAGGTTTATCTGTTTAATTCCTTTACAAGTCAAAAATGTGACTGAAAACATGGTTTTATTTTTGCCTGTGTGTGGTTGGGAAGTAGAGCTGGGGTTTGAGAGAGTTGAAAAAAAAATAGGGGCAGTATGGGAGAGAGCCTGTAAGCACTGAGGGCCCAAACAGGGCAAAAGGAGAGCATTCAGAAAGGAAGACTGAGAAGGCTCAGCTTTCCTGTGCCTGATTCCTTCTCATCGCTGGAGATGTATTTATCTGAAGTTTTAAGTCTGTGCCTTTTGTTCGTAGACATGTTGGCAGTAAATTTAAGCTCTGAAATTTGCCCTGTCTTTCCAGTTGTTGCTTAGAAATGCTTGGTAAATATTCCTATTATTCCCCTACATGGCAAGTAGAGGTTTGGGTGTCAAGACTTAGGGCCTGGAACTTTGAGCAGTGTCTTCTCAGCTGATGGCCAGAGCCGACACAAGTGGCAGATGGACCTGACTATAAGAAAGTGTCGGTGGCTGCTGACAGGGCCCAGGTTACCTAAGGCCACTTGACCCGGTGCCTGCTACAGTAGAGGATCATAGCATTACGTAAGGTATTATTCGTTTAGATTAATCTGGCGTATTAATACACTAAAATCTAATAAGCTGGAGTTCCTAATATTTTGCCTGTGTGAAAACAGACTTATTTATGGTCCAGCTAATGTGTAGTTGTTGACACCATAACTCTGAAAACGTCTTTTAAACCTTCTGTTATGTACAGGGTGAGAGACTGAGCCATGCTGTAGGCTGTGCCTTCGCAGCCTGTTTAGAGCGTAAGCAGAAGCGGGAGAAGGAATGTGGAGTGACTGCTACTTTCGATGCCAGTCGGACCACTTTCACGAGAGAAGGATCATTCCGTGTCACCACAGCCACTGAGCAAGCAGAAAGAGAGGAGATTATGAAACAAATCCAAGATGCCAAGAAAGGTACAATTTGTCCTACTACAATGTGTGTTTATTTAAAACAGCTTTTCCCAACAGGTTAATATTTGGAAGCTGACAGGAGCATAGAGAACTCTTAGCAATATATGAAGACCTTCAGAACAAAGCTGAAAATGTAAACAGAGTGGCTTGTTTAGTGGCTTCAAAGTATTTACTATATCCATTAATTTTAACTACCTGAGGAAGCTGAGAGTGCAGTTGAAGAAGCTGCAAAGACATTCAAAAGCAAAATTGGGAAAACCTGTATCCTGGAACAGATTATTTATTTTTAATTCTGATGCATCTGATCTCTATGAAAACCAAATGCTATCAAGGACCTACATCTTGAAGGAAGTGCAAGTCCCAGGTTTAGGCTGCAGAGGACCCACAGATGGTGATGCCGGGTGGAAATGCAGGCAGAGACATCTCAGTGATGCTCTATTAGATTATGACTGTTTAGTGCTTTCATGAAAAAAGGCCACACGTTTTTGAGAACCTGGCCCCTCACTGTTTTTTCCATAGCCCTATTAATTTTAGTGTGTGGTTTTGCAGAATATGAGTTTTTTTAAGGTGCACTTGGCAGCATAGCAAAAATGCTTGTCCAGACATTCAGGTTACTCAGGAGTCTGTCGTCTGAAGTTGAGTCCAGTGTATTTTAGAACTGAGTGCTAGGGCTTAGGGAAAAAGTGCTTTGCATTCTTGTGTATAACTTGGGCTGAAACCCAAAACAAGGAGTATTTTTAAATTAAAAAGTTTGGTTTAAATATACAGAAATAGATGGGAAAACAGTGTCAGACTTTATTTTTTTGGACTCCAAAATCACTGCAGATGGTGACTGCAGCCATGAAATTAAAAGATGCTGAATCCTTGGAAGAAAAGTTATGACCAACCTAGATAGCATATTCAAAAGCAGAGACATTACTTTGCCAACTAAGGTCCGTCTAGTCAAGGCTATGGTTTTTCCTGTGGTCATGTATGGATGTGAGAGTTGGACTGTGAAGAAGGCTGAGCGCCGAAGAATTGATGCTTTTGAACTGTGGTGTTGGAGAAGACTCTAGGAGATCAACCCTGGGATTTCTTTGGAAGGAATGATGCTAAAGCTGAAACTCCAGTACTTCGGCCACCTCATGCGAAGAGTTGACTCATTGGAAAAGACTCTGATGCTGGGAGGGATTGGGGGCAGGAGGAGAAGGGGACAACAGAGGATGAGATGGCTGGATGGCATCACGGACTCGATGGACGTGAGTCTGAGTGAACTCCGGGAATTGGTGATGGACAGGGAGGCCTGACGTGCTGCGATTCATGGGATTGCAAAGAGTCAGACACGACTGAGCAACTGAACTGAACTGATTGACTCAAAGGTCAACAAAGAGCCTGTATAATTTAAATTACAGATGTTAGAATTTGAGCTTATATAATTGATCTTTCTTCATTTCTTTTGGGAGAGAGCTCAGAAGAAGTTTGGCTGTGCAGATGTTTTTTGCCTGCACCTATTGAAAAGCTGCAACATGCTTTTCCTCCAGGAGGGAGTCTCTTTAAAAACAAAACAAAACCTTAATATTCATATGCATCAGGTGGCTTTTCATTTCATCTAACAGATATTTATACTGCCAACAATAATAGGTACTATTTATTGGGCACTAGCACCATGTCTGCCACGTACATCATGGTAAGGACTCTTGCATTTTCCTCATCTCATTTAATCCTCACAATAGTCCTTTGAGATAGGCATCACAGATAAGGAAAATTAGGCTCAGAAAGGTTAAGTAAAGTGCCCAAATCACACAGCCAGGATGTAAACCCAAGTCTTTGTGAATATAGTTTCTGTTACATTCAGCTGACTTTGTGCCTATTTACAGGGTAGTGGGTATACAAAACTATAAATAGAATATAGTCCTTTTCCTGCCTTTAGAGGACTCGCAGTTTTTGGATAAGCTAGTCTTTTAGGCAAGTCCTGGGTCAGTAGCACCAATGCCATAAGCATAGTTGCCAAGTCCTAAAGAGAGAATGATTATGGTGTAAGGCAGGAGAAGGTGCCTGCTCGTCTGCTCTATACCACGTATAGAGAGCTGGGCAAAGGAGTAGAAACTGATGGGATAGCCATCTGGAGTAAAGGAGCAAGGACTAGATTTTATTAAAGGGAGACAGGAAACAACAGTAAGTGCCTTAAGACATTACAAACATTACTGAAGGGGAAAAAGTCTTTTAAAAAGATGAAATTGATTCTGTAGCAAATTGTAAATTAAGCAAATGAAAACACGTACCAGGTTTGATTTCTCAACCGTAATATGGGGTTTTTGAGAGAATTTATTGAGATCAGAGAAGGCAATGGCAACCTACTCCAGTACTCTTGCCTGGAAAATCCCATGGATGGAGGAGCTTGAGATGATGCACTCTAAAGCACTATTAGAGTAGTGGCTAGCACATAGTAAGGAGGACTGTGTTAACCACTGTTGGCATAATCTGATCTTTTGAAATAGTGATAGATGACACTTTATCATTATGCCAAAGGGTAAGCTATGTCTAAATTCTTGCTGCTTGTAATACAAAGCAGTTCTTTTTAACTTAATTTGAAATTGTTTTTCGAGTCTTCATTACCTCTTTCCCCATAAACATGTTTTTCTGAAAGAATCATTTAACTTTATCAGTACACCCATTTTAATTATAGCCTCTGATTCCGTCTTTGCCAAAAGGTTTGTGTATTCATTGCAGATGGCATGGTTATCCCACACCAACTTTTCTGTCTTATCTTTCCACCAGTATTGCATATTGGCCTGACTGACCCAGCTCCAAGGGGTCACCTGTACACCCTGCATGAATTAACTCCATCAACGTTGTCTGCTCCCATTGTAGCTAATGGCACTGACTCAGCCTTCCATGTGCTTGCTGCTAAGCCAGCCCCTACTGCTCTAGCACCCGTAGCAATGCCTGTGCGTGAAACCAACCCTTGGGCCTATGCCCCTGATGCTGCTAACAAAGGAATTGCAGCCACACATTCGGGTAAGGTGACCACAGATGGTGGTGAGGATTCTGGGGTCAGATAAGTGACCTTGGTTTGAAAATCAGCCATTTGCCTTAGTGGAACCAGGAAGGAGTCCTTTTAGGAAAAGTGGGATCCCTTTTGGAAATAAATTACTATTCATGAAGGATGGTGTTAGAGAGGAACTCTTAGAGGTGAGATCGATGATTCTTAGGACCCTAGAGCCACCCACAGAGCTTTCATAAGACACAGATTCCTGGGCCCTCCCTCGCAAGAGCCTGTGTCTGGGTCTGTATCTGTGGACATGCCTGTAGGAAGAAACAGCTCTGCCTCCTACAACAGGAGGCCTACAAAAAAGGCTACAAAAAGGCAGTTCACCAGGAAGACATGTGTCTGGAAGGCGGGCAGCAAGTCCCTGGTTATTCTCATTCTGTTAGAGCAGAAGGTGGATCACCTCAGCTTTTTAGAGTATGTGCAAGCTGGTTTCTGGACCATAGATGAGCCACACCAGTGGGGGCAGGGTTCTGATGCCAGCCAGCAGCTTCAGTTTTGTGCAGCTGAGCCATCTCTGGCAGCTTCCAGACACGGCTGAGGTAGACCACAGACACACGGTTGAGGTCTCCTGGGTTCTCCCTGTCCTCCCATGAAACCTCCTCAGCTGGTAATAGAGACTTTCCTCCCACCTACCAAAACTACAGACCATCCCCCTGGGGGGGCTTGTTCCACGTCAGGATTATTCAAATAACGGAGATTATCAGGTGAAGAAAAAAGCCCCTGAAGATCCTGATTCTTCCCTCTCTTCCTCTTGTTGCTTCCAGGGACCGAGTGGGGCCAGTCTTCCAGTGCTGTCTCTCCAGGTCTCTTCCAGGCTGGTCACAGACGCACTCCCTCCGAGGCCGACCGCTGGTTGGAGGAGGTGTCCAAGAGCGTCCGGGCTCAGCAGCCCCAGGCCTCAGCTGCCCCTCTGCAGCCGGTCCTCCAGCCGCCCCCACCCACTGCCATCGCCCAGCCAGTGCCACCTTTCCAAGGAAATGCATTCCTCACCTCTCAGCCCGTGCCAGTGGGCGTGGTCCCGCCCCTGCAGCCAGCCTTTGTCGCTGCCCAGTCCTATCCTGTGGCTAACGGGATGACCTATCCAGCCCCTAACGTGCCCGTGGTGGGCATCACTCCCTCCCAGATGGTCGCCAACGTGTTTGGCACGGCAGGCCACCCACAGGCTGCCCAGCCCCATCAGTCTCCCAGCCTGGTCAAGCAGCAGACATTCTCACAGTATGAGACAAGCAGTGCTACTGCCAGCCCCTTCTTTAAGCCTCCTGCTCAGCACCTCAACGGTTCTGCAGCTCTCAATGGCGTAGACGACAGCAGGTTGGCCTCAGGAGACAAGCAGACTGAGGCTCCTGCAGGCACCTGCACGGTGGATCCCTTCGAGGCCCAGTGGGCGGCCTTGGAAAGCAAGTCCAAGCAGCGTACTAACCCCTCCCCCACCAACCCCTTCTCCAGTGATTTACAGAAGACTTTTGAAATTGAACTTTAAGCAGTCCTTATGGCTTATGTATTTTGTCTGTACTTAGGCCCGGGTCGGGGGTGGAGGTCAGAGGAGCAAAGGGGACTTTGCATTCCCAACCAGTAAGCTTTTCACTAATCCCAAAGGTCCCCAAGGGCATGTCCAGGCATAACATGTGGATGGGGGTGATTGAAAAAAGTGGAGAGACCCATTCCTAGGGAAGAGCTGTTTTGCAGTTTGAGAAAGTCAAGGAGCTGTCATCCTCTACCCGGCCTCCCTCAGCCCCTTAACAGTCTCTGGCAGCAGAGAGGCAGAAGCATCTGAACAGGAATCTGTATTCAAAGCACATTTACTGGAATATAAAACAACGGGAAGCCAAACGACCTCCCTTCGTTTTTCAGGCCTTTCACCTGCCTGCTCTCTCAGCACTAGCTTTCTTAAAGATCGAGAATCAGGGTGGCCTGGGCTGGGACTGGGACGAGAGGCAGGCTGTGCTGCTGGAATTCCCAGCAGGGCCCGTCAGGAGCTGCCCAGCAGAGCTGTATTTTGGGGGTAAAGTTGAGCTTCCATTTTGAGTAAGAATAAATATATATCAAAAAGCCAAAATCTTTATTTTTATGCATTTAGAATATTTTAAATAGTTCTCACTATTAAAAAGTATGAGTTGTAAGTAATCTTGCCAAAGGTAAAAGGGTTAGCTGTAAGAAATTGTACATAAGATTGGTTTATCATTGATGCCTATTGAAGTAAAAAAAGAGGAAGGGCTGGAAGTGGCAGGTGGGATCCGTAGCTCACTTGGTATCCTTTACTGTAAGTAGCACACTGCAACAACAATCATGCTTATGACCAGTACGGTCAGCTAGGTAGTAGTTTTAAATAAAGAGCAAGCAGTATTGTCCTGGTTTCACACCTGTAATGTCATACAATAGAGAATGTCTTGTCTTTTCTATACTGCTGCAGTTTCCTTATGTTAATCCTTTAACACTAAGGTGACAATGATGTAATCATATCCATGAGACGGGAATACAGGTTACTGTGTTGGTTTGTCATGTAGGTCTTGGTTTTTTGTTCTTTTAAGTTTTGTTCCCACGAGTTTTGTGGGGATGAAGGTCGAGTCTTGTTAGCACTGCGTGTGTGCACGTGCGTGTGTGCGTGCATCCATCCCTTTTCTTGTGGTGAGCCGAACATCCTGTTGCCAGTTGTAGCCACTTGACCTCTGGTGACAACATAAGATCCCATCTCATTTTTACTTTCGAACGTTGGCCTTACAATCAAATGTAAGTTATATATATATTTGTACTGATGAGAATTTATAATCTGCTTTAACAAAAATAAATGTTCGTGGTAGAAGCTTTTGCCATGAAGAGCTGTTCTTTGCCCTTTGCTCTATTAGCAAATGAGTTTCAGATCCTTGTGGTCTTGTCCTCTCTGCATTCTGCTGCTACCGCAAATCTCTAGTGTGATGGCTAGAAAATCTTTCAGTGAGGCTAGTAGACTCTTAAAGTGCCTGTCTGTATTCATACGCGAGCCTCAGGTTGTTCCTGAGCGCACCTCTGATGTCAGGTTCTTGCTGCTCTGAGTGCAGGCTTGAACCTGGCTGTTATGTGGAGACACCCAACCTCCACCCCAGCCCAGACCTAGTTGTCAGAATTCGCATTTTAACAAGACTCACATTCTGAGAAGTTGGGCTGCAGCAGTGACTCTGAACCGTGGATATGTATGAGAGCCATCTGGGAGCTTTTAAAAATCCTCATATCCAGCCCATACTCCAGACCAATTAAAATCTCTGGGGAGTAGACCCCCCCAGCATCAGTTCTTGAAAAAGCTCCCAGTGTGAGAACCACTGGTCTAGACTGAGTTTTACTCTCACCATACCCCACCACTCTGACTAGTTCCAGGAGCTACTGAGGTTGACAAATAGTGATTTAACTAGAGAACAGTGGAGTCCAAGAAAGTAGCCCTTACCTTCCAATTTCTATAGCCAAACCAGCCATGGTACATGGAAGGGGATGCACCTCAATGGTTTATAAAACTGGAAAGAAAAAAAGACCTCTGTCCCCACCCATGTCTCTGTTGCTGAATGAGGTAGACCAAGAAGTCTCACTCACCCATGAAGCAGTTGTTTCTTTTCCAGCTAGTGTGTTGGTAATAGAAATCACCTGTCCCGGTAATGCTGGTTTTTCCTGTGTCCCAGAAAGACCTCTGTTACTAGGCCCAGCCCGTCCTCTGGGGGATTGGGAGAAGGTTAAAGTGGAAAGGAACTCGGAAGCTCATTGAAACCAGGCCTCTTCTCTTAGCATCAAGGCCTTAAGAGGCTGAGAGAGGAAGAATGACCTCTCCTAACCCTGAAACTACTTCCCTCTTCCCTTTCTTAACGTCGCCCTCCGTTCCACTGGTCCCTCTATCCTGTTGGTACTGTGCCTGGTTTTTAGTTTTCATTATCTCCCACTTTGCTGAGGGCTTTCACCAACTTTGTGCTATTAACCATACGGATGGGAGCTAAAGCTGGTCTCTATACTCCCTAGGAAGGGCTAGAGGGACTAGAGCGATGAACCACATCTGGACCCCAGATGGGACCTAGGTCTAGCAAAGAATGTTTCCCTTACACACCAGGAGTTAGTTACCTTCCCCAATCAGACAGGACACACCTCCCCACCTAGCCTTCAGCAAAGGGAGAACCCTGGTAGCTGGCTTTAAAAACACAGTGAGCTGATCCTGCGTAACAAATCATAGAGAGAAATTGTCAAGTGAAAGGTGTCCTTATTGCAAACAAGAGGCTGCTTCTTGACAACCCAGCAGGCGCCGGTGGCTGAGTCAGAGACGCCGACACCGCTGGGACCGCTACTGCTGGCCCTCCACAGCTGGGGGCNGTAACAAATCATAGAGAGAAATTGTCAAGTGAAAGGTGTCCTTATTGCAAACAAGAGGCTGCTTCTTGACAACCCAGCAGGCGCCGGTGGCTGAGTCAGAGACGCCGACACCGCTGGGACCGCTACTGCTGGCCCTCCACAGCTGGGGGCGGCTCTGACCAGGCCAGTATCTGCGAAGGAGAACTCCCTCCTCAGCCAGAGAGGGGAGACCGAGAGCTTCCTCTTCCCAGCGCTACGAGCTGTGTCCCTGCTGCCAGACGGGCTGCGCGGGCGGCTGGACGCGGGAGCAGCTGGCGCAGCAGAAGCTGGAGTAGTACTCGTTGCTGCAGAGCCGGGCCTGCAGGACCAGGTCACAGTTGGCCAGCTCCGGCTGGTCGGCACAGGCCCTGCTGGGGTCCCGGGGCTGGGCGGCCAGCACTGCGAGAGACCGGGGCGGGGGAGAGGGTGGTGAGAAAGCTCCGTGTGGCTGGAAACTCACCTGCCGTGTCGTCTCCCTAAAGGAGAGCAGTGCTGTAACCGCCGGGCTCCCAAAGACGCCGGTCCCTGTATCCCGGTAACACCTGCGTGTCCAGCTGAGGGCACACGGCCTTCACTGCCCTGGGCCCCGCTTCGGCATGCAGTGGGCCTGTTAGCCTTTTGTAGCTCTCGCCCACCCCCACCACTCACCCCAGTGCACAGCCCATCGCAGACCCCCAGATACTGACTCTCCAGCTGATTAAACATCTCTGGAAGTTAACCCCCTGCTCTTACTACTGTACCTGAAGAGCTGCATGAATATATGGCCTCTGGATAAGGAGAGCGGGGTAGCCCCAAGCACAGTTTTGAGTTGGCAAGACTGGTCTTTCTCTCACTGCTGGTTCCCTCCCACTTAAGCGTTTGTGCCTTCAGTAGCCCCAGCTCAGTCACTTAGCTCCCCAGCTTTCCAGTTGTTCCCACTTCCCCCAGAGACAGCAGAGCCCGTCAGGCCAGTGACGGAGGACAGGCTGTGAGCGGTGGCGCTGATGCGACACTGAGCGCAAAGCGCCAGGCGCCTCCCCTCTGAATCTGCTCGACAGGTCCGTAACTTATAAATCAAAGTGGGACTTTGATTCCACTGCTTCATCTTTGGACTGAAGTCGCTTTGTCTAGTTAACCTCCCTTTTCTTTCTGGGAGGGGCTCTCAGGGCTCAGCTTGGCTTAGGCCTGACAGCAGCTCCCCAAAGTCACCTCACGGGGCTGCAGAAGGCCCCCCTCCACAGCCTCCCCCCAAATACAACTGGTAGACAACACCTGAGCAGCCAATGCTTTGTGAGAAGGCTTGGCTCATCAGTGTAACAAGAGTACGAACTACCTACGTTTACATAAAGAACAAGCCATTTATGCTAATTTTTAACCATCGTCACTTTGGTTATCAACCTAATCGCAGCCGTCGTGGCTCCTGGGCTCCTCACAGCCAGAGGTGAGCAGCTGCCGGGCGTGACGGTGCAGGCTGGGCACCATTCTGGCTCTGCCCATTCCAGCCAGGGGACTTACTGGTTACATAAGCTCTCCGTGTCTGCTGTCTTATTTGGAGTTAATGATAGCAACTGCAGCACATAGTAACCATGGCTAAAATAACCAGCACGTAACTGGGGCGTTCCCATTCCGAAAAGTGTGAGTGACCCCCACTCCCCATGTTTTAACCTTACAGTATTTTCTGTTTCTCACCCTAAACCTTTAGGTAAAAAGCTTGAGAGCACTTTGTTGTACAGCAGAAACTAACAACATTGCAAAGCGATTACCAATAAAGAAAAAAGAGAAAGCAAGCTTGCAAGCTGTCCCCAGTGTGGGACCAGCTCAAGGCCCCTCCCCCTTCCTAACACTGCAGTTCCAGCATAACGCCAAACCATGAACGGCAGTGAGGCAGCCTCAAGCAGTGAAATTCCACAAGAAGCTTCAATAGGTGACGGCAGATACATACAGCTTAACTGATGGAACCAACACAGTTGAAGATAGCTTCTCCTTAAGAGGTGCCCTCCTCCCCCAAAGAAAGTATCTCACCTTTCCAACACTCATCGAACAGGGGGCAGAAGAAAGACGGCCGGACTGAGGCCGTTAAGTGGGACTCCCGGAGGCAGTCCCATCACACTGTTTCATCTTGGTGACCACGCGTCATTAGGAGCCCTACCAAACTTCAGCGTCAGTTCAGTTTCTGGTTCTAGTTTGGCTTCCCATGCAGACACGCCTCTACCTAATCACAGACATACCCATGTGGGGGCCCCTGACAGCGATCTTTCTCACTTCAACCTGTACTCTGGCCTGTCTCAAGTCTTGTAAGTTTGGTAAGTATGTGGACAAGAGATCTATCTGCTGGGCACAATTGAGGTGAAAAGCTGCCCCTGCAGGATGGTGCCTTCACCAAGGTACCACCTTCACACACACATGCACTCAGCCTGAGCACCTGGTGATGCCAGGCCCTGGCTGGGTCCCAGTCCCTGTCTTCATAAACCGGAAGCCCACCGTCAGGCCCGCTCACTAAGCGACATTTCTACCAGACTGCAACCTCTAACCTGGCCAGTTCTGCGCTCAGCCTGGCAGACAAGAGGCAGCCAGGCCCGAAGCCCTGCGTGGTCCTGGTGAGGTGCTACAGCCGTGACCGTCCAGGCCAACCAGCACAGCTGGGCCCTGGCAGTCCCCTCCCAGGGCTGTTTCGGGCCATGTGACGACTGGCTTGCCCCAAGTCACACAACCAGGAGCTGGCAGAGCCCCTCCGACTGCAGAGCCCATACCCTCCACGTCCAGCCGCACATGGCCAGCTCCCGAAGACAAGCAGCTGCCTGGGGTGGGCCTTCCTTACCCGGCGGGAGCACCTTCACCTCTGTGCTGCGGCTGACAGCCTGGCTTCCACGGTAGGCGCTGCACGTGTAGGAGCCCTCATCCCGGGCCCGCAGGTTGTGGATCAGCAGCGTGCCGTCCGGGGACTGGTGCACGCGGTGGCCGTCGGCCCGCACCGGCAACCCATTCCTGGAGGAGAGAGGATGCTGGGAGACCCTGCAGGCCCTGGGGGTGCTGAGCTGGTTCTCCCAGGGCCGAGCCACCCACTGACCCAGACGCACTCAAGGCAAACCTCCTCCGAGCCTGGGGGACACTGGGCCATTTCCCACCTGGAGTGTCGGGGGGGCTCAGATTACCCCAGGATCCCCAGTGCCTAGCCTCGTCCTGACATACTGCAAGGAGGAACGGGGCATCAAACTGTTTGCTGAATGAATAATAAAGCCCAGCAGACTTGAGGTAAAAAACCACCCAAAGCCCCCAGAGCTGAGTGGAGCCCCGTGTTTCTCAGCCCAGCAGAGCATCCGCCACCCAGGGGACATCTGGCAACACCTGGAGACTTTCTGTGGCCATGACGTGGGAGGGAGTAGGCACCCTGAGGCTGGATGCGGCTAAACATCCCCCCACGCACCGCGACAACTAAAACCATCAGCCCAAAACATTGGCACTGCGGAGCCTGAGAAGCTCTGGTGTGTAGCCGGACCAGCAGAGAAGAGAGCCGTCCTGGCGGGGCTTCCCCATAAAAGGAGGAGGGGGCTGTAGCCCCTTCCCCTGGCACCAGGACAGGAGGCGGGAGCAGACATGAGGGGGAGGGGTGCAGGTGGCAGCAACATTCTGCACAAAGGTGGACCCCCCGCCCCCTGTTTGGGCTGTAGGGCTCAGGTCAGGTCTGAGGGCCTGAGGGCCAGGAGCAGAGGCTCACCTGGACCATCGGATGTTCACGCTTTCTCCTGGCACCACACACAGCAGCCTGGCTGTGTCCCCTTCCGGCACCGCCGTTGTGGAGGGCAGCCCTGTGATGGTCAGCTCCCCTGGCCCGAGGAGCGGGCACTGTCAGGCGCGGCGCCCCTCCTGACCCCTGGCCACTGGCCACACACACCCGCCCACTCAGGCTGCGCCTCACCCAGCACTCGGAGCTGGACCCAGCGCTGGTCCCGGTCATGCCTGTTGAACGCGACACACGTGTAGAAGCCTCCATCCTCCACAGCCACGTGGCTGATGACCAGGGAGCCGTCGGACTGCAGCTGGTGTCTGGGGGGGCCAAGCACAGTCAGGGGCTCCATCCCAAGGCTCCCGGTGCGGGGGAGAGGGGTCAGGGTCTCCCGTGCCCTGGTGAGAGGCTGAGTGGGCCCTACCAGTCAGCGGGGTCTGACCACCCTCCTGCTGCTGGCACTCTCCTTTACTTAAGGACACCTGACTTTAAAACCTGGCAACAAGCAGATTATTGCAAGTTTTCAGATACAAAATAATTCTGGTTTGGGATTTGAGGGTTTTTTCCTACACTCATTTATTAGGTTCGGTCCTGGTTCAGTCACTTAGGAGCTGGGTGGTGGTAAGTTTCTGTGCGTCACGTGGATAAAACAGCATCCCTTTAGCTCTTCTGTACGTCACGTGAAAGAAATTAAGCCTCATCATGGGCCCCATGTATGTTAGCTCTTACGATTACAGCCAGAAGGGTGTCCGCCTCTGCTTCCTCCCAACAGGCCATCACCTGTTGGCTGGTTTACGATTGTCCACTACCCACACTCTGGAAAGGTCCAGAGATCCTGGTGTGGTCTGCCCAAGGAGCCGTCTGCCTAGCAACCTCTCGAGAGGCCCTGGGGTCCCGCTCAGGTCTGACCAGGGGACGGCATCCGCCCAGACGGGGCGGGACCGGAGGCAGGACAAGGGAGGGGAGCTGAACAAACCTGGGGGAGGAGAGAGGCTGCCCGTCTCTCTGCCACTCGATAGTCGGGGGCGGGAAGCCCTCAGCACGACAGGTCAGCCGGACCCGCTGGCCCGGCTGGGCGTCCAGCACCCCGGGCTGGCTCCGGTCCAGACGCACCCTGCAGAGCAGGCATCACTCAGCTGGGAGGGGGCTCCTCGCCTCTGCCTCTCCCTGACCACCCTCCTGCCTGGGAACGGGACCCCTCCCCGGCCTCATGGGCCCCTTCGCCTCACAACCCTGACCAGATTCCACTCTCCAGCCTCAGCCCTTTGTTCTGGTTGGGAAACATCGACAAATATCTGGGACCCAGGCTCAAAGCCAGCTCCGGCTTTCTCACCTCCGCCACCAGAATTTCTGCGTCCTGCCCACCCTGCACCTCCAGCCCTCTGCACCCGCTCTGTAAACTCCCTTCTTCGAGGCCGGCCCAGCCCTCTAGCTCCTAAGGCTGGGGCCAGGACGGGCTCCGCTCCCCAGAGCTTGCGGTGGTGGGCAGGATTCCCCATCCCCACTTCAGAGGCCGGGCTCCGGGAGCCACGTTCACCCGCCCCTCCCAGAGCCCTGAGCAGGTGTCCGGCAAGCCCGGTCATGGTACACGCCGGCCTGGGGACTGTCCACTCGCCCTCCCCAACCCCGGCCCACGGTGGGCCAGGCGGCCGGCAGACAGCGCCGAGCACCACACCTGGTCAGGGGCCACGAGTGTGAGGCGGTGGCGGGGCCCCCGCGGCTGGGGTCCCCAGGGCTGTGGTCCTGGGCTGCGTCCCTGGTCTCGGGGAAGTGCCTCGGTTCAGCCTCAGAAGGCATGGCCACGTCACCCCCTATTGTGAGGCCAGAAGCAAGGGGTGAGCTGTGGGGAGAAGAGGATGGAAGGAACGGTGCCCATGAGGCTGGCGGGGGACCGACAAGAAGCTAGGGCCACACAGGGCAAGACGTCCGCCCCAGGCGACCTGCAGCGTGGGGGCCAGCCGCCAGGATGCCGCGGCCTGCTTCCCACCCTAGTCCTCCAGGGTGGGGGCACCCCGGCCGGTACCCCCATCCTGGGGCGCAGAAGAACCCAAGGGAGATGGTGGGGTGGGGGTGAGACCTGTGATGCGGAGCTGGACCTGCTGAGAGTGATGGTCTGGCCCGGGGCCACCACAGCTGTAGGTGCCCGCATCCTCCGCCCTCAGGGGTCTGATGATCAGAGAGCCGTCGGACTGCAGCTGGTGCCTGAGGACGGGGAGGGGGCTTGAGCGCTGTGTCCTGAGGCAACAGCAAGCCTGGCTNGTGAATTCTTACACAAAGCTTGGTAGAGAAAAGGAAGTGGGAGTACCCCAAGCCTCTCTAGAAAAGGAAAAACCCTTTCTCCCATTCAAAAAGCCCCACTCCCTGCCTGCCTCAGCCAGGAATTTTTTGAGCTTGGTCAAAGATCCCTGTAGAGTGGGAGGCAGCTGCTTCTCTTCCTGTGGGGGGTGGGCGGTCAAAGCACCTTCCTGATCTGTTTCTGGTTTTCCTCTCTGATCCCTTCTTCTCAGACGCCCAGGTTTCTTACCCCACACCTCAGCTGCAAAGGAGACCCAGAGGCTGGGGAGGTAGGTCCCTGGACCCACCAGCCAGGCTCTGGCTGTTCCTGGTTCGGGCAAGCACTTGCCTTTAAGCCTCACGTTCCACCACCTCAGAGGGACTTGGTGACCGCAGGGCCCAGCACACACAGTCCTTGTTCAATAAGAACAGTGTGCAAAAAAACATGGTGGTTTAGAAAGAAGATTCCAGAAAAAAAGTGTAAGGCCTCTCCCCTAGTAAACCCCCACTCTGCCCTGGTCCTGTGTCACCCCCTGGGTTGCAGCCTGGGGTGGCAGAAGGAGGTCTGCCTCTCACTGTGTGTGAACTCAGGCAAGTCATATCACCTCCTTAAGTCTCAACGGCTCACTTGAGCCTCACATGGAGGGTGGCGGAGAAGGAAAGTAACTGGCTTCTATAAAGCCGCTACTGCACCCCACTCCAGTACTCTTGTCTGGAAAATCCCATGGACAGAGGAGCCTGGTGGGCTGCCGTCTATGGGGTCGCACAGAGTCGGACACGAATGAAGCAACTTAGCAGCAGCAGCAGGTGCTCAATAAGAGTGGGTTCATTCTGTCCCCTGTTCCCTCCACCTTTATCCTGGATTCCCTACATCTTGGTCATCCTTGTAGATTGCAGATCCAGGGACACAACCAAGAAATGAATGGCCAGACCTCTCTGTGAGGCTGGGTTGGGATCACAAGCAGGAGAGGAGGGAGATGGCAAAACCCCAAGAGCTCCCGGGATGCACCTTCTCCAGGAAGCTTCCTCCCACCCTCCTGCACTCCCGTGATGCAGGGTTCGCCTTAGCACTGTGAACTATTGCAGTGACATATTTGTCTCTCCTCCTCCCTCTAAGCTGTGAACTTTGCAAGGGCAGGGGTCTGTGTTTTTCATCTTTGGACCCTGCACCAGGGCTCCGTAGTGCTCCCCCAGAGAGTGGTGCAGGAAACACGGTTGACTGACCACCTCCTGCTGCCATACCTCAGGTCTACACCAGTCTCTGAAGGCTCTCTCTGCCCCGATCCCTTCTGTTTATCTTTGCTGGATTTTCTCCCAGTAGATCTCTTGTGCGTCTAACCTGACCTGACACACAGCGCTCTTGGTTACAAACCACAGAAAAGGACATGGCTAACTGAGAAAAGTTCTTCAGAGGAAAGACACCGAGAGTGCACAGACTTGACAAGAAGCTGGAGAATCAGCACAGAAATGGGCTGGAATCTCAGAAGTGGCCACAGATCATGGCCCAGGACCAGCGCTGGCTAGGTCTTCCCGCTGGACACTTGACTGCTGCCACCGCCACTTTTAGGCAACACAGACCCTCGTTGCCCCCAGAAAAAGCCCCGAATGGTCCTTGCAGACTCTAGCCCCAACAGGAGCATGCCAGCAACCCGACCTCCAGGACCTGGAAAACAAGACTTGGCAGGTCCCCCAGATGGGAGTTCAGGCGCTGGGTTAGTCCAGAGAACAAATGTGGCACCAGCACTCGGTGAGCCTGAACTGAGAGAACAACGCTTCTCTCCTTTCTGCTCTTTTGGGTGGTGGTTTATTAATTTACTCATTCCTTAAATACCTGAGTGCCTACTCTGCTGGAAGCTGGGGAGAATAAACATCTAGTGATAAACATTTAACAACCAGCTCCCTGGAGGACAAAAAGCACTGCTTTGTAGCGTTGATCAGTTTCCATGGTGTAAACACCCCACGGCCGTTTTCAAGCTACTGAGGCAGCGTCACTAAACATAGGGCTGCGCTGTCAACTCTCTCAAGCCATGGGCGCCAACACACAGACTGTCCTGCCCTTGGGGAGTTTACCTTCCAGTGAAAGTAAAAGTGTCCAACTCTTTGGGACCCCATGGACTATAGAGTCCATGGAATTCTCCAGGCCAGAATACTGGAGTGGGCAGCCTTTCCCTTCTCCAGGGAATCTTCCCAACCCAGGGATCAAACCCAGGTCTCCCGCATTGCGGGAGGATTCTCTACCAGCTGAGCCACAAGGGAAGCCCTATCTTCTAGTAGGGTGCTGCCTTCTACCGTTGTGTGTTACCTTAGAATAAACAAATTTTACAACCTGAATATTCAAATATTTCCACTATAAAAGTCACAACCAGACTTCCCTGGTGGTCCAGTGGTTAAAAATCTGACTGTCAATGCAAGAAACATGGGTTTGATCCCTGGTCCAGGAAGATCCCAGATGCCACAGGGCAACTAAGCCCGTGCACCACAACTCCTGAAGCCCGAGCCCTCTAGAGCCCACAAGCCACAATGAGAAACCTGTGCACCGCAACTAGAACAGCCTCTACTCACTACGGCTGGAGAAAGCCCACACCCAGCAGTGAAGACCCATCACAGCCAAACAAAACGCAGCCTATGCTACAGCCCACCCGGAATCCAGAAGGAGAAAAGAACACTTCACGTTTGAGGGTTTTTCTGTCTCTACTTCTCCCCGCCCTCCAACACATGCATCCATTTCCCTTGCCCTGCTACCGCTCTGCTAAGTCGCTTCAGTCGTGCCCGACTCTGTGTGACCCCGTAGACGGCAGCCCACGAGGCTCCTCTGTCCCTGGGACTCTCCATGCAAGAACACTGGAGTGGGATGCCATTTCCTTCTCCAATGCATGAAAGTGAAAAGTGAAAGGGAAGTTGCTCAGTCGTGTCTGACTCTTTGCGATCCCATGGACTGCAGCCTACCAGGCTCCTCCATCCATGGGGTTTTTCAGGCAAAAGTAACTTAGGGGGTGGGAAGGAGAATGTTCAAGCCCTCAAGTGCCAGTCTGCACCCACTCCACCCCCTAACCCCACCCCACCCTGGTCCGTGGGAGTGAGACGTGAGATGGGCAACGCTTACTGTGCCTGACGGGGCTGTCATACACCGCCTGAGCTTGGAAGGGAGTTGTATCCTCAGAGCAGGGACAGAATTACTGGTTCCCCAACACTTCCACTGACACAAAGGCCATCCAGAGACAAAGACCTGAATTCCTGGGACGTCCTTCCATGCCCTGGGGCCTGAATCCAGGTCCTGGGACAGGGACAGAGGG
The DNA here is from genome assembly GCA_006410875.1 of Neotragus pygmaeus. Taxonomy (NCBI): domain Eukaryota; kingdom Metazoa; phylum Chordata; class Mammalia; order Artiodactyla; family Bovidae; genus Neotragus; species Neotragus pygmaeus. The sequence continues at coordinate 210,551 of SJYV01003245.1, forward strand.
GGAGGTTGAGGCCTTGTGAAGACCGTGGGGTGTGGGCAGGACACTGCCTGGGGTGGAAGAGCCCCGAGAGCAAGAAAAAGGAGGAAGAGAAGTTTTCCAGAAAATTTGTCCTGATTGGCTTCCACACAGCCACTCTGTTCTCAAGATCTCATCCTCTTCCTTCCACATGGACACACACACACACACAGACACACAGACACACAGAGACACACAGACAGACACACACACAGACAGACACACAGACACACACACAGACACACACACACACAGCAAGAATCTGGGCTACAGTCTCCTCCAGAGAAGCCACACACACACACACACACACACACACACACACACA
>SJYV01003245.1:215666-245586 GCA_006410875.1 Neotragus pygmaeus
CTCTCTCTCTCTCTCTCTCTCTCTCTCTCTCTGCAAGAATCTGGGCTACAGTCTCCTCCAGAGAAGCCACTTGCCTGAACTTCCGGAGAAGTGCAGGGAGATGGTGTAAGGAGACCACCTCGCCCACTGTCTGCTTCCCGAGGGGGAGATGCTCTGCCCCAGGCCCCTAAAAAGCCAATGTGGGCTGCAGTGTAGGCCAGCCCCCAGGGCACAGGCCTGGAGGGTCCCTCCAGCCTCTTATGGGTGGCCCGGCCTCTGGAGCACAGCTGGTGTCTCGTGGCTGAGCAGGGTGGCCTCGGTGCCTCAGTCATTGCAGAGAGCTGGCGAAGGGTATCATTCTCTGGGTGTGGTCCTGATGTGGGCTGGGCCTTCCCCGCTCTGCGCCTGCTGTCCCTGTGGGCTGCCAGGGACGGGTCCTGGACTGGGACCCCCAGAGGCCAGCAGCTAAGACTCTTGAAATCCTCTCTCCTTGGTCACGCTCCACTTCTCTCCCAGGGCACTTCTCACCTCCTCTGCTGCTTCAGCTGCTGTATCTGGATGATTCTCACAAAGAAACTGAGTGAGGTCTGTGCCTTGTGCCAAAGTCAGAGAAGCGGTGCCCTGCAATTCAGAAACAGCCTTTCCAACACTCAACTTATCGAGGGGAAAGTAATAACTTTTATCTTCTTGCTGTGCTTCTCTATCCAGTACATTTCAGACCCGTTACCCTGGGCTCCTCTTTCAAGAGTATAATGCTATTTAAAGATAAGGGGTGGTGTGGTTACTTCTGTATTAAAATAGGCACACAGACATACAACGTGGATTAAACTTGAGAATATGATGCTAAGTGAAATAAGCCAGAAACAAAAAGATAAACATCGTGTGATTCCACTTCTATAAGTTACCTAGAGAAGGCAACTTCCCAGGTGGCGCTAGTGGTAAAGAAGCAGCCTGCAATGCAGGAGACTTAAGAGACACGGGTCCCATCCCTGAGTCGGGAAGATTTCCCTGGAGGAGGACATGGCGACCCACTCCAGTATTCTTGCCTGGAGAATCCAATGGACAGAGGAGCTTGGCAGGCTACAGTCCATGGGGGTTGCAGAGAGTCAGACCCAAATGAAGCAACTGAGCATGCACACAGAGAAGGCGACTCATGGAGACAGGAAGTGGAATCGTGGTCACCAGAGGCTGGGGTCAGGAGTAGGGGAGGAATAGGGAGTTAGTGCTTAACAGATACAGTTTCTGTTTAGCAAGATGAAGAGTCCTGGAGATGGATGGTGGTGGTGACGGTTGCACAACATTTTGAATATAAACACCACTGAACTATACATTAACAAATGATGAAGGGACTTGCAGGGGGCTTGGGCTCAACTCCTGGGCAGAGAACTAGATCCCACATACTGCAGCGAAGAGTTCGACTGCCACAACTAACACCCAGCACAGCCAAACAAACAAATATTTTTTTAAGAAAAGATGAAAGGAGTTCCCTGGTTGCCTAGTGGTTAGATTCTGGGCTTTCATTGCTGTGGGCCGGGTTCAATCTCTGGCTAGGGAACTGAGATCCTATAAGCCATGCAGCTTGGCCAAAAAAAAAAAAATTAAGATGGTAAATTTTATGTCATGGGTGTTTTACCAGAATAAAACAACAAAATGCATTGTGAAATAAAACTAACACTTTGATTTGCTTAAAACTCTGGACATTGCTGCCTGTGGCTGCCACTCTGGACTGTGCTCTAGACCTCCAGGGTCCCTCATGATCCTCTGTTGCTTGAGCAACTTTAGTTAGAAAATTTGAGAAAACTTGCCTGCATTTTACAGGAGAGAAACCAGAGGCGCAGAGTGGTGCTCCAATTTACCGTGCCCTAGTCTTGGAGGTAAGAAGCACAAGCCTTGGCGCCAGACCTGCCAGGGCAGGGGCAGCCTCTCCCACTTTCTGGCCGTGTGTGTCTGTGACTGTTACTCATCTTCTCGACATTTCTATTCTTCTCACCTGTGAAATGAGGATAACCCTACTCACCGGTGAGACGAGGAGGCCCGAGACAATGCTTGTGATGGGCCCTGCGGAGGGTCTGGGCACGTCAATAGTAAATGCTCCATGGACATTGGTTTTAGGGGCAAGTACATTTCTCTGGGGCTTTTTTTGTGTTAAATGAGGGGTAAGAAGAAGTATCAAGAACCACACTGTGCTTTATTCCTCCTGCATTCAACGTGGTGACACTGACCGGGGACAAACCCATACGTTTCTCAAGATGTCACAAAAGTGCCCTGGGGGAGGAATCCTGTTTGGATTCAACCCCAACCACCTATTTATAAATACTGGGTCTTTTAAGCGGATAAGGCCAACTGACCTCAGGCTTCAGAATCTCCAGCACAGCCTTATAAACAAGGGCAAAAGTGGTTCATGTTTGTTCTTATTAAAACACATTCCCACACATGTGCCTTGTTTATGTATCATTCTGCATGGAATTCCCCTCCTGTGGACCCCTAATCCACCCATTACTTCACTTATTCAGCAAACATTTATTGAGTCATTTCTAGGAGCCCCAGATGGGTGGGTGAACGCATGCACTCAGCTCCCTCTTACCACCTCGGCCAGCTCGTCCCCTTCCCTGGGGCGTGGGCGGTGGGGGGGGGTGCGAGCGGCTGGAAGGCACACCTCTGTGGTCCAAGTGAAGGTGCTCATTGGTTTGCTCAGAGGCATCAGGGGTGCATGAGACAGTTTCCTCTGCTGGCTTCCCTGTCCCAGAGCCAGTCTGCAGGCAAAGGCTGTCTGCTCTGAGGATAACAAAGGAGGGTGTCTGGGAGACTGGGGCGGGCCACAGGAACGGCAGCCTCAGGGAGATGGCAGCAGCAGCAGGTCCTGGCCCCTCACCAGCCAGAGACAGAATCCTGGAGCGACACAGTCTGGGAGCAAGGGGCTTGTCCTGTGAGAAACTGGCTGGGCAGAGGCGCAGGGAGGGGCTGCGGGAAACAGCTGGCTTGGCTGAGATCCCAGCGGGGAGACGAGGCCAGACTTGTTTCCAGTCCTTGGGGGCAGGGGCTGGGGCCCTCTGAGGGGGTGGCCAGGCTTCTCCTGCCAGAAGGTTGGAGAGCGGCCAGGAAGATAGGCAGCGCCTTCCAAACACCCAGGGGCCGATGGGGAGGGGGGTCCAGATGGCTGCTGGCCACTCCACTCGGCTGCCAGCTTGGCAAAACCAGCTCCTAGGCCTGGTCCCTGATGAGCTCCAACTGCAACAGGGCCTCTCTGGGCTAGATCACCTGCCTTCCTTCATGGAAACATTCGCCAGTGCATTTGACTTGAAAACAAAAATCAATTTATGCAGAAATTAACAAATGCTTGGCTTACCTTGGTGAATCATTTAATGACAAAAGTTGCATAATCACTTGTAAGAAGTCTATGACTTTATTATTTACTGGTTTAAGTCATGACTCTATTGCGCAAGCAAGGAAAGGGGGAATTCTAATCCTTGTTGGTTAGAAAGAATTCTCCAAAGAATGATGGGACAGAGAGAGGAACTGGGTCCCTGTCGCTCCCCAGGGTGGGGTGCTCTGGGCTCACTGCCATGTATCCATCAGACACCAAAGGGGTGTCTTGGCTTAGAGGGCAGGATCCTACATCACCAGAGTGAAAGGGGTGAGGCCACTGATAGCACATTAACCCCTAGGATGGCTGGCTGCACCATGAAAGTGAAAAGTGAAAATGTTAGACACTCAGTCATGTCCGACTTTTTGATCCCATGGACTGTAGCCCCTCAAGCTCCTCTGTCCATGGAATTTTCCAAGGCAAGAATACCAGAGTGGGTAGCCAGTCCCTTCTCCAAGGGGATCTTCCTAACCCAAGGATTGAACCCAGGTCTCTTGCATTGTGGGCAGATTCTTTACTTTCTGAGCCACCAGAGGTTCCCACCAAAGCTGAAGGCCTTAATAAACTGTCATGGAACCCAGCTCCAAATGCCAGGGAAGTAACCCAAGAAGGCAGAGTAGCCACATTAACAAAAGTGAAACCTAGCCCAGCTCTCCCAGTCCTGCCTTAGAGAGAGCACAGACATGGAGGAAATCAGTGTGAAAGCCGACACCCTCCTGGAGTCTTCAGACCTTGCCCTAAGACCCCCATGCAGGTTACCCAGGATAAAAATGCCCTTTCTCTCCCACTGGAATGTTACTCAAGCCTGATGACCTTTTCAAACTGGATGACCTTCTTGTTGGACTATTTCCGAGAGGACCCCGGAACTGGGAGGGAAAGGGGCAGGGAGGCTGGGTTAGGGGGTCTCAGAAACAAGACTTCCCACGGAGATACAACAGTGGCAGAAGGTGGCATGGAGGTCATTTTCAACATCTCAGAAAATCTGAAGGAATCACACATTCACATCTATCTGGCTTAAGCAAGTTAAAACTCAGTTATCACATTAAATATTTACAGTATCTTATGCCAGATGTACNTCTCAGAAACAAGACTTCCCACGGAGATACAACAGTGGCAGAAGGTGGCATGGAGGTCATTTTCAACATCTCAGAAAATCTGAAGGAATCACACATTCACATCTATCTGGCTTAAGCAAGTTAAAACTCAGTCATCACATTAAATATTTACGGTATCTTATGCCAGATGTACATAGATCCAGTCAATAGACAGAAAAACAAATTATTTCCTAATTAATTATTGAGTTCTTGATGGACAAAATCTCTGATAATCTAAGTGAAAGATAAAAGTTCAAAAAAAAAAAAATCTCTCTTCAGTTCCCTTGACAGATATGTGATAACCACATCAGGAGACGAGGTACTAACCCTTAAAACACTCACTTAAATTGAGGTATTTCAGTTCAGTTCAGTCGCTCAGTCGTGTCCGACTCCCTGCGACCCCATGAATCGCAGCACGCCAGGCCTCCCTGTCCATCACCAACTCCCAGAGTTCACTCAAACTCACGTCCATCGAGTCGGTGATGCCATCCAGCCATCTCATCCTCTGTTGTCCCCTTCTCCTCCTGCCTCCAATCCCTCCCAGCATCAGGGTCTTTTCCAATGAGTCAGCTCTTCGCATGAGGTGGCCAAAGTATTGGAGTTTCAGCTTTAGTATCAGTCCTTCCAATGAACACTCAGGACTGATCTCCTTTAGGATGGACTGGTTGGATCTCCTTGAGTATAGTATAAATACATTTATCTAGTTGCTAGTGTTGTTTCCACTTTTAAATCATCCCTGTATGTATATCTTGGAACTTGCTCTTGACTAGCTCTGCTACACAAGAAAATAATCAGAATTTTACCCTCAGTTCACCTTGTGGTGTTATGGTAAAAGGGTAACAAAATCCTTTCCTTTTGGAAAAGGAATTGACCTTGGGTTACCACAGAATGAAAACAGTTTTAGAAGGTGGGGGTGGGGGGGGGAGACAAACTGAGGCAGTGAGAGTACTTCACTTTCTTGCCTCAGAATTAAAGCCTCCTACAAACCTGGTTTCTGAGGCTCTTGTCTCCCGCCTTTGGAGGGCACAGCATAGCAGGCACGGAAGGGCCAGCCCACGTTGAGAGAATCAGTTTCTGTCAAGAACAAGAGGCTCTGTTGTTGAAAGGTCGCTGTGGTAGGTCAGTCATCATCCTCCACAGTTTCTACAAGTCATTTAATGAAGGTTTAAGTAAATACGGAAACAGATTTAGTTAGCAAATTAGGTTTCCCTCTGGGAAACCAACACCTGAATTCAAAATCCAATTATCCTTGGGTATCTCCCACGTTCTTCCCGATTTTGTTTTTCGTGTATGCTCTTTGTCTTCTTGCCAATTCGGATTCTTCCCAAACTCAGTTCAAATGTTATGTTGCTAGAGAAAACTCTGCTCTTAACCCTTGTCTTTCGTGGATCCTTCCTTTACCCTGCATTCCCATTCAGACTGCGTAGTAAATACTGTGCTTGCTTGCACTCAAGCATGCTACCATTTCACCTTTAACCAGATCCTAAGTACTGGTGGGCAGGGTCTCCCCCGACTTCCGTACACAGGAGAATTCCCAGGGAGAAGGGCTGGGCCACAAAAAGCTGTGGTACCTACCTAGTGATGCAGGAAAGTCAGCCTCATTACTCCTGCTTCTTAATCTGCTTGAGTCCTTCTTCCTTTTCAGCAAGAGCACCAGTGTCAGGGGCCCTAAGAATGATACCTCTCAGCTGATGAGGACAAATCATGACGCTTCTCTGGCAGGCTCTAGTGACACTGCCTACAAGATTCAGAAAACCAAGTGATGCTTGATTCCCACTGGAGGGGAAGAACACCTTCTTTGCTCTTTGATGCCCTTGGCCAATGTACCCAGGAACTCATCCACCCCTTCTCTGCTTCTTCCGAAGACAATAGGCTTTTTTTTTCTGCCACAGTCTTATTTTTGACCAGTAATTCCCAACATTCTGTAAGGAATTCTCTGTGTAGAAACAAAAGGCTTTGTAGTCATTGGACAACATATGTTATACCAGGTCAATAAAAGTAATATTGCTGCTTTTTTCCATCATGTAACCTAGGTAATAATTTTTTAAAGATAATCCTCTGGCTTATAAAATCTCTGCAATGTACAATATACATCCTGTAAGTTATCTTAACAGTCTTTACATTGAGTTAGATGTTTTCTAGAAAAAATATTTTTCAGAAATGTATTAAAAATAATCAAGAGTTCTCATAGATAGATTTAATATAGTACCCTTCCGAGGTGTGGCCTGCTCAAGTCTATATGACTTGATTGATGAGTGAAGGATGGAAGCAATGCATGTGCGCTTCTGCTTCCTGATACTGGCTGGAGTTCTCAGTCACCCGGGAGAACTTTTATGTAAGGAGACGGGCACACCTGGAGTCATGCAGTCTTTATTAATTTGATAAACAACAGGAAAACCTGCAATCATCTATCAAAATTATATCTTACCAAGAATTTGAAAGGTTAAGGACTTCCCTGGTGGCTCAGACGGTAAAGCATCTGTCTACAATGCAGGAGACCTGGGTTCGATCCCTGGGTTAGGAAGATCCCCTGGAGAAGGAAATGGCAATCCACTCCAGTACTATTGCCTGGAAAATCCCATGGACAGAGGAGCCTGGTAGGCCACAGTCCATGGGGTCGCAGAGAGTCAGACATGACTGCGTGACTTCACTTTCACTTCACTTTAAAAGGATGTATTCGCAGTCCATCTGAATCGTGTACAAAGCAGTGTCTGGAGAAGCAGAAGCCAGGCAATGAACACATGAGGGTCAATGATCCCACAGAAACTCACACCCGGCATCTCGACTGCGTGGTGAAAATGACAGTCCTGTATGTACTGCTCTACACAGTTGACTAGGAAGCTGTCTTTTTGCAATGCTTACTTGTTTTTAAAGGAAAACTGCCTCCTGGGAAGTCTTTCCTGCTACAGAGGCTAGGCTGAAGGGCTAGCACCAGATTCCAGGGTCCATGGTGGACCCAACTACTTCCTCAGGGAGATGCTGAAGCTGTCAGAGGTCCCGGGAAACAGCTTTGACATTCAAGAGGGGAGTTCACTTCCGCACCAGGCCGATGACCTTCAATGCATAGATCTGACGTGTCTGTGCAGAGAGGCAGTTCTGATGATGCCATCCAGATGACCTGGAATGTGGGTGCTACAGTGGTCTTGTTGGGACACCTTGCTCTGTAACTTCAACGAGGGTTGTGAAAAGCTGAAACCACTGTTTTTAAGTCTCCTGTGTCTGGGGACTTTCAAAATCAAGTCTCTTCTCAAACTCCTACATTCAGGACACCCGTGGTGTTGAAAACGACAGATCAGGTGGTTTTTTATACTATCCAAAAGCAAACTTAGAGAAAAAGGAATTTTACTGAAAGAACTGGTTTCTGGAAGAATCAGGTCACCTCTAGCCCTCAATAACAGTAATCATGAAAAAGGATTTTGACAAGTAGACAGTATTTTAGAGGAGCTAAAATGGTGTTCACTGCAGCTACACTGAGGATACATTTGAGCCATTTTTGCTTCCTTAGACTCCAGCACCATGCCAGGAACGGGGAAGACATTGAACAAAACCTTTCTCAGTGGTTTCTGAGCTCATTTTCTTTAGGGCTAGATCAAAAACAGGCAATTATGAAACGTCAGGCCCTGGGGGTCAGGATCAGAGGCTTCCTTGAGATGTCTGACCCTGCGAGATCTTATGTGTTGGTTTAACTTCTGTCTTACCTTCTACAAATTATGACTAAAACTACATATATAAAGTCTGCTGAGGCCAAGTAAAAGCCAAGGGCTAAACACATTATCTGTTTGTAACATAAGGAAGGTTTTTAAAACCAAGGAACACTTGAAAAAATGGAGATCCATGAATTTAAAAGTAAAACCACCACCTTGTCAGTTGTTGCTTCTGTAGTGCAATCAATAAATCGTTCACTTGTGATTTTCTTCCACGTTGCTCGGAAAGGTTCTTTTTCTGATCAAGGTCTATAGTCATTTATAATGAGTGCTGTGATCCAAGACTGCACGCTCACCTGGTGAGAATCAGAAACGGAGAAGCGAGCACTTCTTCTCTGAAGAAAATGCTCTACAAATCCTCCAAATATGGTTGGAATTTCCACAGGCTGGTTTATGGCAACATTCTGTATGTAATGGCAACATTCTGTATGTAAACACTCTGTGTAGGCCAGTCAGACGCAGACATCAGGGGGCACCATTCCTCCCACTCCCCTCCCCATCTTATAAAGCAGGTCAGCCAGGCTGGTCATGCTTTGTCAATGGTTCTGGCTCCAAAGCCACCCCTCGCCCATGTATGAGGGCACATCCTCAGTGGAAGTGCTGTTTTCTCTGGTGTCAATCTATTTTTCATGGTGGAAGACTAGCATTTTGATATTGCAGAAACTGACTTGACTTTAAGAAGGTTCAAAGGAAAAGTTCTGCATCTAAGACTGGCAATTAGAAGAAATAAGATGTTCTTCTCTCTGTGCTGAGATGCGGCTGTCTTGCACAAAGTGACAGGTCCACTGCAATCTTTCTGCATAGGCCAGTAACACACAGGACGGATCTGAACACAATCACACACACCACACATCCTCTTCAGAGGTAAACCCTTCATGAAAGGCATAGCACATTTGGGAGCCTCACACAAATAAACTACTCAGGGCTCCCTTCAAGACTGCTTCAAGTTACATATTGGAGTGGTTCTGCTGTAGCTTGTTGAATCGTGTCCTCCTAGAAGAGAATATCCATGTTGCCACATATCTGAGGAGAAAAATGGCATCTTGGGGAAAGGGAGCTAAAGGAAAAAAAAGAGATGCCAGAACCTACTCTCGAGCCCCAACTTTCTTGGCAGAGCTGTAATTTTCCCTGCAGTTCTCACAGCCCAGGAGCCAGTTTTTACACACAGGGTAGTACTGGCACATTACTCCTAAAATTAATTTCTTAGAAGAAATTTCCCACAATAGAAAACAAATCCTCTAAGATGGTAACTGCAGCCATGAAATTAAAAGACGCTTACTCCTTGGAAGGAAAGTTTAGACCAACCTAGATAGCATATTGAAAAGCAGACATTACTTTGCCAACAAAGGTCCGTCTAGTCAAGGCTATGGTTTTTCCAGTGGTCATGTATGGATGTGAGAGTTAGACTATAAAGAAAGCTGAGCGCCGAAGAATTGATGCTTTTGAACTGTGGTGTTGGAGAAGACTCTTGAGAGTCCCTTGGACTGCAAGGAGATCCAACCAGTCCATTCTAAAGGAGATCGGCCCTGGGTGTGCTTTGGAAGGAATGATGCTAAAGCTGAAACTCCAATACTTCGGCCACCTCATGCGAAGAGTTGACTCATTGGAAAAGACTGTGATGCTGGGAGGGATTGGGGGCAGGAGGAGAAGGGGACGACAGAGGATGAGATGGCTGGATGGCATCACGGACTCGATGGACGTGAGNCCGAAGAATTGATGCTTTTGAACTGTGGTGTTGGAGAAGACTCTTGAGAGTCCCTTGGACTGCAAGGAGATCCAACCAGTCCATTCTAAAGGAGATCGGCCCTGGGTGTGCTTTGGAAGGAATGATGCTAAAGCTGAAACTCCAATACTTCGGCCACCTCATGCGAAGAGTTGACTCATTGGAAAAGACTGTGATGCTGGGAGGGATTGGGGGCAGGAGGAGAAGGGGACGACAGAGGATGAGATGGCTGGATGGCATCACGGACTCGATGGACGTGAGTGTGAGTGAACTCCGGGAATTGGTGACGGACAGGGAGGCCTGGCGTGCTGTGATTCATGGGGTCGCCATGGCTGAGGGCTGGCTGTGGTAGGCGTGTGGTCGCCATGGCTGAGGGCTGGCTGTGGTTAGGAGAAGGGGTGTGCCTGGCAAAGCTTCATCCAGAGGTGCCCTGTGCCCACAGCTGGTGACTCTATTTCTGTTCATTGTCCAACTAAACTGCTCAGGGGCTGAACTCGGAGGCCCAGCTCTCACAGAGGTACACTGAAATGAAAGGTAACGCGGAAGGGGAAATGCAGAACACCGGTTTTGGGCTGGCTGGGGAATCGCTCGGATCCTCTCCTTCACGGGCCTTGGCCTCACCTGGTCCCACTGGCTGCTGGGGGCCTCCCCTCTCTTCTCTTGGCAGCTGGTTCTCCTCCAGGCTCTCGGTCCTCCCTCAGCTTACCAAGGGAAATAACGGTGTTCTTCAAGCTTTGTACAGATACAACTGAGTCGTAAACTTTATAAACCACTGGCTTTTGGCTATTGGCTCAAATTCTGACCTACTGTCAAGAGACAATGGGTTGTAGTTTAAAAAGAAAGAAAGAAAGGAAAAAAATCAGGACCGAAAAGTGCTTCACGAGCAATTTTACTCTTCTTTAATTCTACTGTCTTTGGGCGCACACTGTATTTTGCTATTGAAGAAATTATGACAGCAGGGCTGAGAGCACTGACTCATGACACAAAGAGCAAAATCCTGTGACAACCGGACCATCTGCTACCACAACAGGGCTGTCTTATTCACTGCACAGGACAAGTGCTCGTGAGGGGAGTAAAGAGGGAAGGAGGGAGGCACCTGGGGGCAAGGGAACATCCCGATATGCCTACAGATTAGGAATTTGGTGGAGAATCCAGAATTTACCTAAGAGTGATAGGGAATCGTTGAGTTACAGTCCCATTATTTCCAGAAATTACTGCATTTGAACCTGAGGTTAAGACTTTCAAGATAAAGCAACCTCAAATAAGTTCAACTGGCCTTGGGAAGAAATGGCAGCCACAGATAGTAATGAGCTTCAGTGCTTGAGAAGAAGTGTCAAAATCAACCTATACCTCTGACTTGACTCAGGTGAAAAAAAGTCTTATTTAAAAATGTTAAGTATGCAGCAAAAAGTCTGAAAGTTTGAGTCCCTTCCCATCTTTCCATTTTGCTGCTGGTGCCTGCTCTCCTTATGGTATCTTCCGAAAAGGTTCAGAATTCAACACAGATTTATTAGGTTGATTTTCAATATGTAGCTTAAGATGAAGAGTTCTGTTTGGTTTAAACCATTTCATTTAACCTTCTGGTAATGGTAGTCCTGAGAGTCTGCAGCGTTGGTAAAGTCCACCTGTGACCACAGGTCAACCTGCTGGTGGGAGCACAGCAACTTTTTGGCCCATGGCTTTGCCTTGTCCTTGTCCCTCAATTCTGGTAGTTTCTGCATTGAGGGACTTAGTTCACCACAATGATGTGTTCAAAACCGTTTTCTGTAGAAACCTCCTTCCAACGCCCAATAGTGCAGGTGGTCAGGAAGACTTGGAAGGAAGCTGCAAAAAGTCCAGCTGGGAATCTTGACTTTGTTAGATGTGGACACTGGAAAATCACCTTTGTCCTCCCCAGATTTCATTATAGTCAAAGGAGAAAAATCCATGAGATTCTAACTGTAAATATGCTAGATATAAAACTGATGGAATGCTAACTGGTCCATAAAGGGCTGAACAAGATAATCTGTGGCAAAGTAGAAAATAAGCCCAAAGGTGATAGAGACTGGAAGAGCTGGTAATGCTTTCTTGAAAATGGCGAGGAGCAATAATGTAAGGCACAAACCCTGTGGAGAAGGGGGGGAAAAACAAATGCAGACATAATTATGCAAGTATTCTGTGCAAATCAACTCAATCACAAATCTTGGTCTTAATTTAGTCAACTGAACATATGATCCTTTGAGGTTAAATTTTAGAACAAAAACTTTTTCACTGAATCTGGAAACATTTATTTTTCTTCACAATAGAGATTATTATCCATATATTATTGACATTTCATCCCCCAATTCTAGGTAGGGAATAGAATCTGAAAATAAGCAAAATGGTTTTTTAAACAAATGAACAATATTGAAATTTCTATCTAAAATATTGACTTGGCTATTGTAGGTTTAGTTTGGCTAAAAATCCCAGAGGTGAAGAACATTCTTTATGCTGTCTGGGGGCAAAGAGATGCTCATGGAATAAACCAACAAACATTTGTTTATAAAATGTATAATGTTTTCTTGTACACACAGAGCAGCTATATAATACAGCCCATTTTTTACCCTAGTTAACTGAGACACTAAAACACATCCAGAAAATTAACCTCAAAAGAGAAATAAATGAAAATTCTAACTGGTCATATGACCAAGATAAATCACAAATATAATCACAAAATAAATACATAAGTAAAGGCTCTCATCTAACCTCTCATCCAACTTCACTCATATATACATATACATGAGACATCACACCTCCAGCAAAAACAACAGTAAGAAATATCTTATGAGTTACTTAAAATCACAGTTCTGAAAGCTTCAGGCTCACACTGTGACTCTATAAGCAAAATCTATGTGTGATCAGGCACTATGTTAGCTTTTCTTGCCTCATATTGCCTGCCCAAAGCACACTGTATATTGCAGGTTGTGGCGTTAAATGCAAAACTGCCACCAAGCCCACACTAAGTGAGGAACTGCTTAACCCCTTTAGGACTGATCTAATTCTCTACAAAATTATTTATGTTGCCAGGCTTTAAGCAGTGGTTCCTAGTCAGAAGTTCTTACCCGAATTTCCTGGGGAACTTAAAAAAAATACAAAATTTAAACAAATTAAATAATATCTCAGGGCAGAGAAGTACTGTTTTAAAAGCTCCCAGGTGATTTCAATGTGTGGCCATGTGGCGAAACTATTCAGGTGAGGTCCTATTATTTGTGTTTTTAAAAAGCTCCCCAGGTGATTGAACACTCAGCCAAGCTGGGGTTAAAAGAACTGCCTTTTAATCAGAGTTTTGAGATAAGGAGTTCTAACAGGTTTTAATCAATGTATACTTACAATTAATATGGCTACAAAACAGGCTATGGTTGTGTTCCAGTCTCCACTGGCTGTTGCAGAAGCTTTACCAACCAGAACACTGTAGAAAATGAAATCTCCTAATCCAAGTTTTACTCCTCCTAAAACGGAAAGATTATGAATATAAAAGTTTGTCACTCTTTGCTACGACTTCACAATTTAAAAATGTACCCCATCCCATCTCACACTGAAGGCTGCTGCTGCTGCTAAGTCACCTCAGTCGTGTCCGACTCTGTGCGACCCCATAGACAGAAGCCCACCAGGCTCCCCTGTCCCTGGGATTCTCCAGGCAAGAACACTGGAGTGGGTTGCCGTTGCCTTCTCCAATGCATGAAAGTGAAAAGTAAAAGGGAAGTTTCTCAGTCATGTCCAACTCTTAGCGACCCCATGGACTGCAGCCTACCAGGCTCCTCCGTCCATGGGATTTTCCAGGCAAGAGTACTGGAGTGGGGTGCCATTGCCTTCTCTGCCACACTGAATGAGAAGTCAGTAAATGATATTATACAAAGTTAGGCTTTAATTAGGTTTTCCCTTTTTTTGGGGGGTTTTCTGTAATGGGTGGTTCACATGCTGTAGGGCTGACTCTGCAGTCTTAACAGCAGATGCTGCTGTTATATATTAAAAAAAAAAATGACAGTAAATAATAACTGCCATCTATTATTGCCTAGTTTGTACCTGGCACTTGTTCGAATAAATCCTCACAAGAAGCCCTGTGAGATAGGTATCATCTCCTTCTATTTGAAAAAACAGTTTCACTGAGGTATCATTTATTTCATAAAATGCACCAATTCAATGAATGTAAAAAACTTGGAGTTGTGCAACCATCACCGTAATCTACATTTCCATCGCCCCACTTAGATACTTGGGTTTCAAGCCTTAAGCAACTGCTTTCTAACTCTATAAATCTGACTTTTCTAGACACACAGAAATGGACTCATGAAGTTTTTGTGACTGGCTTCTTTCACTTAATATAATTTTTAAAAACTGAAGTATAGTGACATTCAAAAAACCAAGATTATGGCATCTGGTTCCATCACTTCATAGCAAATAGATGGGGAAACAATGGAAACAGTGACAGACTTTATTTTCTTGGGCTCCAAAATCACTACAGATGGTGAATGTTGCTGTGAAATTTAAAAATGCTTGCTCCTTGGAAGAAAAACTATGACAAACCTAGACAGTATATTAAAAAGCAGAGACATTACTTTGCTGACAAAGGTCTGTCTAGTCAAATCTATGGTTTTTCCAGTAGTCATGCATGGAAATGGAGGTGAGAGTTGGACCATAAAGAGAGCTAAGCACTGAAGAATTAAAGTTTTTGAACTGTGGGGTTAGAGAAGACTCTTGAGAGTCCCTTGGACTGCAAGGAGATCCAACCGTCCATCCTAAAGGAAATCAATCCTGAATATTCACTGGAAGGACTGATGCTGAAGCTGAGGCTCCAATACTTTGGCCACCTGATGTGAAGAGCTGACTCACTGGAAAAGACCCTGATGCTGGGAAAGATTGAAGGGAGGAGGCGAAGTGGGTGACAGAGGATGAAATGGTTGGATGGCATCACGGACTCAATGGACACAAGTTTGAGCAATCTCCGGGAGTTGGTGATGGACAGAGAAGCATGCTGCAGTTCACAGGGTCGCAAAGAGTCAGATACGACTGAGCAACTGAACTGAATTGATGTACAATGTTGTGTTAGTTTAGGTGTACAGGCGATTCAGTTATATATATATATATATATATATATATACACACACACACATATATATATACAGATTATCTTCCATTATAGGTTATTACAAGACACTGAAGATAGTTTCCTGTGCTATATAGTAGGTTCTTGTTGTTTACCTATTTTATATATAATATACTATGTATCTATTAACCCCAAACACCTAAATTATCCCCCACCCCACAGGTTCCCCTTTGGTAACCAAGTTTGTTTTCTATGTCTGTGAGTCTATTTCTGTTCTGTTAGTAAGCCCATTTGTATCATTTTTTTAGATTTCACATATAAGTGACATCACATCATATTTATCATTCTCTGACTTACTTCACTTAGTATGATAATCTCTAAGTCTATCCAAGTTGCTGCGAATGGCATTATTTCATTCTTTTGTATTGCTGAATATATTCCATCATGTGTATATATATACCACATCTTCTTTATACATTCACCTGTCAATGGACATTTAGGTTGCTTCCATGTCTTGACTACTGTAAATAGTGCTGCTATGAACATCAGGGTATATGTGTCTTTTTTGAATTAGAGTTTTGGTCTTTTCCAGATATATGCCCAGGAGTAGGGTTGCAGAATCATGCGGTAACTAGTTTTTTAAGGAACCTCCATACTATTCTTACATAGTGGCTGCAACAATTTACATTCCCACCAACAGTTCAGGAAGGTTCCCTTTTCTCCACATCCTCTCCAGAATTTATTATTTGTAGACTTTTTGATGATGGTCATTCTGACTGGTGTGAGGTGAAACCTCATTGTAGTTTTGATTTGCATTTTTGGGGGGCTCCAAAATCACTGCAGATGGTGACTGCAGCCATGAAATTAAAAGACGCTTACTCCTTGGAAGGAAAGTTATGACCAACCTAGATAGTATATTCAAAAGCAGAGACATTACTTTGCCAACAAAGGTCTGTAGTCAAGGCTATGGTTTTTCCAGTGGTCATGTATGGATGTGAGAGTTGGACTGTGAAGAAAGCTGAGCGCCGAAAAAATGATGCTTTTGAACTGTGGTGTTGGAGAAGACTCTTGAGAGTCCCTTGGACTGCAAGGAGATCCAACCAGTCCATTCTGAAGGAGATCAGTCGTGGGNGTGGTCATGTATGGATGTGAGAGTTGGACTGTGAAGAAAGCTGAGCGCCGAAAAAATGATGCTTTTGAACTGTGGTGTTGGAGAAGACTCTTGAGAGTCCCTTGGACTGCAAGGAGATCCAACCAGTCCATTCTGAAGGAGATCAGTCGTGGGAGTTCTTTGGAAGGAATGATGCTAAAGCTGAAACTCCAGTACTTTGGCCACCTCATGAGAAGAGTTGACTCATTGAAGACTCTGATGCTGGGAGGGATTGGGGGCAGGAGGAGAAGGGGATGACAGAGGATGAGATGGCTGGATGGCATCACTGACTTGATGGACGTGAATCTGAGTGAACTCCAGGAGTTGGTGATGGACAGGGAGGCCTGGTGTGCTGCAGTTCTTGGGGTCGCAAAGAGTCGGACATGACTGAGCGACTGAACTGAACTAAACAATAACTGGTGTTGAACACTTTTTCATGTGCTTGTTGGCCATCTGTATTAACATATTTTTGAGGTTTATCCATGATTTTGGCATGTGTCTATAATTTGTTCCTTTTCACTGAAGAATAGCTTTTTGTTGTATGGATATACTATATTTTATCCATTACCAGTTCATGGACATTTAGATTGTGTTCCGTTTTTGGCTATTATGAATGATGCTGCTATGAACATCAGTGCATACATCTTTGTGTGGGCAGACTGCTTTCATTCCCATTGGGGGAGATTCCTAGGAGTGGATCTGCTGGGTTATATGGTAAATTAACGTTTAGCCTTTTGACAAGCTGCCAAGTTGTTCTCTATGACAGCTGTATCTGTGCATTCCCATCAGCAGTGCACAATGCTTCTGGTTTCTTCAGTCCTCACCAGCATTTGGTGTTGCTGTCTTTTTTATTAAAGCCATTCTGAATCATGATGTTGAGTATCTTTTCATGTGTTTGTTAGCCATTATATTTCTCCTTTGAGGAAATGTTTATTAAAAATATTACCCTATTTTAAAAATAGCTTCCTATTATTGAGTTGTAAGAATTCTCTTTATATCCTAACTGCAAATTCTTTAACAGGATTTACAAATATTTTGTCTCAGTATGTGGCTCTTTTTACTTTTTTAAAAAAAATTTTAATTAAAAAAAAAAGTACTTATTTTTATCTGGCTTTGCTGGATCTTAGTCGGAGCACATGGGATCTAGTTCCCTGGCCAGGGATTGAACCTGGCCCCCCTGCACTGGGAGCATGGGGTCTTGGCCACTGGACCACCAGGGAAGTCCCCCAATTTTTTAATTTTTCAAAAATTTATTTTTGGCCGCGCTGGGTCTCCGTGGCTGTGCACAGGCTTTCTCCAGTGTGGGAAGGCAGGGCCACTCTTCACTGTGGTGCTTGGGCTTCTCATCATGGTGGCTCCTCTTGTTGCAGAGCCTAGGAGTGCAGGCTTCAGTAGCTGCAGCACTCAGCACATGGGATCTTTCTGGACAAGGGATCGAACCTGTGTCCTCGGATTCTTAACCACTAGGGAAGTCCCTCTTTGCTTTTTTTAACACTATCTTTTTTTTTTTTTTAATGTGGTTAAATACACAGTTCAGTGGTATTAAGTACATTCACACTGTTGTGCCACCATCACCACCATCCACCCACAGAACTCTTCATTTTGCAGAAGTGAAACTCTGTACCCATTAAGCAACTCCTTCCTCTCTCCCTCTAGACCCTGGAAACCACCATTCCGCTCTCCGTATCTGAGTGTGACTACTAGAGGTACTTCATTTAAGTGGAATCATACAGTATTCATCTTACTATGACTAGTTTATTTCACTTAGCATAATGCCTTGGATCATCCACACTGCAGCATATGTTAGATTCTCCTTTCTTTCTGAAGTTGAGTAATACCTCATCGTATGTATACACTGCATTTTGTTTATCCATTCATCTGTCAATGGATACTTAGGTTGCCTCCATTCCATGGTCACTGTGAATAGGGCTATGAATATGAGTATAGATACCTCTTCTCTCTCTCTCTTTTTCAGCTGTGCCATGTGGCTTGTGGGATTGCAATTCCCTGACCAGGGATCGCACCCTCATCCTCAGCAGTGAAAGCACAGAGCTCTAACCACTGCCAGGGAATTTCCTAAATATCTCTTCTCTAAATGGTATCATTTGAAGTTTTAAACTTTGACAAGGTCCAACCTATCAATTTTTTTCTTCTATGTATTACTGTTGTATTAACGAACTCTTTGCCTAACTGAAGGTCATGAAGTTTTTCTTTTCTTCTAGAAGTTTTATAGTTTTGCCATTTACATTTCAGGTTGTGACACATTTTGGGTTAACTTTTGATTGTGTTGAAAAGATTAAATCCCTTTGCCACTGAATTATTTAACCACCTTTGTAAAAAAAAAGTCATTGACCAGGTTTACTTCTGGACTTTCAGTTTTGTTTCATTGATTTATATGCCTATCCTTGTCTTGATTACTGTGGTTTTAGAGTAAGCTTTCACTGAAATCAGATTGCATAAGTCCACCACCTTTTTTCTTCTCTTTCAAAATTGTTTTGGATATTCTAAGTTCTTTACATTTCCAAATAAATTTTAGGATCAATTTATAGAAATTAACAAGCTGATTCCTAAAACTTACAGAGAAATGCAGAGGTCCTAGATTTTCTATTGTCCAACATTATTTTTAACTTTTCAAGTTCTTTTCAAAACTATGGATTCAAAAATACTCTGACTTGAGGCTCAACAGTAACCCATTAAGCTTTACAACTTGGTTTTACCTTTCTGGTTGTTAAGTAACTATTGCCAACTGAAGTTTGATCCTGGTCTTAAAGCTTTGTTGCCTGAGATACTTCTGGAAGACAGGGGTTGAAAGCCCTGAGAAGCAGGGTCTGCTCCAGATGTGTGTGACAAAGGAGCGGGGTGCTGGTTAATAAGATCCTACTGAGTAGCCAACATTTCTTTTTAAGTTGTGGAAGCCAGAGTGAAGTCTTCCTTAATGCAAAAAATAAACCATATGACCCGTGAAATTCAATGCTCTGAATTAGAGAGTCAGTTATCCTTTAACTTGCTAACCTTCCCAAAATGATGAATACTGCCACCAGTTTCAAGTGTGCAAAAGAGCCCAACTCATTCTTTAACCCTCATATTCTTCAGCTACAAGATGGGGATTACAGAGCTATTTCACAAGGTTGGTATCAGAGTTAAAAATAATACAGAAAAGTTCTTGGCACACACAGTGGCTAAACAAATGATAGCCTTAAAAAGACTTGGTTCCAAATAGTGCTATAAGAAACTAACGGAAAGAAACTAAGTTCTTCAGGGAAGGGAAAATAAAAAGCTATAGAAATAAATTTTAAAAAATAATGCAGATGATGGACTTCCCTGGTGGTTAAGAATATGCCTGCAAATACAGAGGACACGGGTTCGATCCCTGCTCTGGCAGGGTTCCACATGCCAGAGGGCAACTGGGCCCATGCTCCGCAACGAGAAGCCACTGCAATGAGAAGTCTGTGCATGGCACAGCAGGGCTGTGCAGCACTCCTGCTCGCTGCAACTAGAGAAAGCCCAAGTGCAGCACATAGGCGCAGCACAGCCAAAGCGAAACAAATACAAATTTTAGCACACAAAAAGGTACTCAACATTATTAGTCATCAGAAAAAGGCAAATCAAAACCCGGATGAGATACCACTTTACATTCACTAGAATGATTATAATCAAAAGACAGATAATAAAAAGTATCAGTGAAGATGTGTAAGAACTGGAACATACAAACAGTGCTAGTGGGAATGCAAATTGGTACAGACATTTTGGAAAACCTTCTGGTAGTTCCTCAAAAGGTTAAATATAGAGTTATCATATGACCCAGCATTCTAACTGTAGGTATAAACCTAAGAGAAATAAAAACCATGTCCACACAGACAAGTACATGAATATTCATAGCAACAATATGCCTAATAGCTTGAAATGGAAAAAATCTGGATGTCCATTAACTGATGAATGGATGATAAATGTGACATTTATGGAATATTATTTGGCTACAAAAAGAAATGAGGGGGTTTCCCTGATGGCTGAGGGGTGAGAATCCGTCTGCTAATGCAGGAGACATGGATTTGATCCCTGATCTGGGAAGATCCCACAAGCTGTGGAGCAACTAAGCCCGTGTGCCACAACCACCGAGCCTGTGCTCTAGAGCTTGGGAGCCGCAACCACTGAGCCCATGTGCTATGGCCTGTGCTCCGCAACAAGAGAAGCCACTGAAACGAGAAGCCCTCACACCCCATCTAGAGAGAAGCTCAAGCAGCAACAAAGGCCCAGCACAGCCAAAAGTGAATCAAAAAAAAATAGAAACAAGTACCAGCACATACTATAACATAAACCTTGAAAATATTATGCTAAGTGAAAGAAATCACTACAAAGAACCATATACTGGATGATTCTATTTAGCTGAAATGGCTGGAAAAGGCAAATCTATTATGACGGTACAGTAGTTGGTTTTTTGGCGGGACAGGAGTAATGAGTACAGGGTTTCTCTCTGAAGTGATGAACGTGTTCCAACATTAGCTTGTGGTAATGGCTATACAACTATAATAAAAACCACTGCATTGCACACTTTTAAAGGGGAAGCCAGGATGAGAGGGATTGACGAGGTAATAGTAAAGTGTGTAAGGTTTCTTTATGGGGTATTGACAATGTTCTAAAGTCAACTGTGGTGATGGCTGAATAATTCTGTGAACATATTAAGGCCATCACTTTAAATGTACGGCTTCCCTTGTGGCTCAGCTGGTAAAGAATCTGCCTGCACTGTGGGAAACCTAGGTTCGATTCCTGGGTTGGGAACATCCCCTGGAGAAGGGAAAGGTTACCCACTCCAGTATTCTGGCCTGGAGAATTCCATGGACTGTATAGTCCATGGGATCATAAAGAGTTAGACATGGCTGAGTAACTTCCACTTTCATCACTTTATTTTTTTTTTAATTAATTTATTTTTTAAATTTTACTTTAAAATATTCTATTGGCTTTGCCATACATCGATATGAATCCACNATTATTTGGCTACAAAAAGAAATGAGGGGGTTTCCCTGATGGCTGAGGGGTGAGAATCCGTCTGCTAATGCAGGAGACATGGATTTGATCCCTGATCTGGGAAGATCCCACAAGCTGTGGAGCAACTAAGCCCGTGTGCCACAACCACCGAGCCTGTGCTCTAGAGCTTGGGAGCCGCAACCACTGAGCCCATGTGCTATGGCCTGTGCTCCGCAACAAGAGAAGCCACTGAAACGAGAAGCCCTCACACCCCATCTAGAGAGAAGCTCAAGCAGCAACAAAGGCCCAGCACAGCCAAAAGTGAATCAAAAAAAAATAGAAACAAGTACCAGCACATACTATAACATAAACCTTGAAAATATTATGCTAAGTGAAAGAAATCACTACAAAGAACCATATACTGGATGATTCTATTTAGCTGAAATGGCTGGAAAAGGCAAATCTATTATGACGGTACAGTAGTTGGTTTTTTGGCGGGACAGGAGTAATGAGTACAGGGTTTCTCTCTGAAGTGATGAACGTGTTCCAACATTAGCTTGTGGTAATGGCTATACAACTATAATAAAAACCACTGCATTGCACACTTTTAAAGGGGAAGCCAGGATGAGAGGGATTGACGAGGTAATAGTAAAGTGTGTAAGGTTTCTTTATGGGGTATTGACAATGTTCTAAAGTCAACTGTGGTGATGGCTGAATAATTCTGTGAACATATTAAGGCCATCACTTTAAATGTACGGCTTCCCTTGTGGCTCAGCTGGTAAAGAATCTGCCTGCACTGTGGGAAACCTAGGTTCGATTCCTGGGTTGGGAACATCCCCTGGAGAAGGGAAAGGTTACCCACTCCAGTATTCTGGCCTGGAGAATTCCATGGACTGTATAGTCCATGGGATCATAAAGAGTTAGACATGGCTGAGTAACTTCCACTTTCATCACTTTATTTTTTTTTTAATTAATTTATTTTTTAAATTTTACTTTAAAATATTCTATTGGCTTTGCCATACATCGATATGAATCCACAACAGGTGTACACAGCCACTTTCATCACTTTAAATGGGTGAATAGTATAGTATGTTAGTTATGTCTCAATAGAGGCTTACCAAAAAATAAACAAAAACAATGTACCAATCAAGCTTAAAATTATCGCCTCACTTTTCATATACTGGCTTATGTTTGCTTAAATAATATTATGGCAAATGCTATAGTTATGCTTCACAGAAGTCATTTCAATGGACAGAAAAATGTAGGTATCTTTTATTAGCAAAATTAAAATAGACTCAGGAGAATTCCCGGGTGGTCCAGTGGTTAGGACTCTGCACTTCCAATGCAGAGCACTGAATAAAAATGTTTTACATTCTAACTAAAAACTCCCAGTGTTCAGTTTTCTGATTAAATTTTGATTCTGATAGGGCTGTTTTGGAAGACACACATGTCTTTACATATATATAAAATTCTATCGTAAACTGAGACTTTTCTGTAAGTAACCACAAGTCTGGTTTACTTGTGCAGAATAAACCACTAATGAAGAGATGGTTATGTGTGTGCTGGATGCTTAGAAGAGAAAAGAATGTCAATTATTAGTTTATATTGGTCCCAGATAAATGAAACATTAATCTGAAGGTGGAAGGGACAATTTTGGAGTTTTCCGTTAAAAAGAAAAAGTTACTGATGAAGGATGCAGATGATTGAGAGACTCTTTAAGTAGGAAAAGCAGTCATGAGAGAATCCCACTGCTGTCATGCTCAACGGCTACACTGCTGACTTCTTTTGTTTCTACATATCATTGAGAAAAGAAGTGACAGAACAGAAGAGGCAACCTAATTACAGTGGTAACTCTGCAGGCCGAGACAATACCAGCAAGGGTTAAGTTCAAGCCTGGCTAAGAGCTGATTGCATCTGGTTTCCCAGGAGTGTGAAAGGTGCAGGCTGCAGCTGACTCTAACATCTGGAAAACTTACCCAGCACCACAGTCACGGATCTGCCCAGGTTCTAACCCAGGTAAAAGACTAAGGATGAGCTATAAGAACTGTTCTGCTCAAACTAAAGGACAATGTCAAGGTCACAATTAATAGTGACTAGAGAAGGAATCTAGGTGTCTGTTTCTTTCAAACTACTTAATACTTATGTATGTTTTAATCAAGAGTTTCACTTCTGTGAAAACTAAAACACTGAGGTAACTTGGTTGGGAAATGTGCTAATCTCTTCTTATTCAGTAAATCACCTCTCTAAGACCAAGTGAGGAGGTAACTGAGCCCTAACCAGTGGGCTCTACTGGCTAATATCCTAAGAAGCCCTGAGTGCTGACCTGAATCTGAGCAATTACAGACCTCAGACACTGAACAAACTTTTACATTACTGCACAGAACCTAAATCCCTTTGATTTTCTTCACAATTAATAAAATGCAGTGCTTGCCAGCAAAGGGTAGGAACAATGTAAAAGGGCAAAACATTTAAATTCATAGGCCTCCACGGAGCAAAGAATGAAATATATTAATGACATTTTTGTACACCTAAAGTTTTATTGGAATAATATTTAAAAAAATTTTTTACCTTACAAAATCAATGCCCAAGGTCAAGGATATTATCAAATTATTAAGGGATAATTTAAAAAAATCTGAAGGGTAGAATTTAGTCCATTAATAAATTTAACTATGAGAAAAGCAGCAACTACTGTTACTTCTCAGTAAAAACTGCACTGCTGTTTAGAATTAGACTGGAACACTCTGATTCATGTTATTTTGGGAAGACTATGATACTGCAGCACCTTAAAAACTCAGGACTCGCACGACTTGCCAGTGGAGAGAAAGGCACATACTTTCCTCTGGGTCCTCACTGGCCAGGATGCTGCTGGAAAGGTCCTGCATGGCAGATCGCGACTCCGCCGTAGAGTGATGAGGCCCCAGGCGACTGTCCCTCTGGGCTTCCCACTCTTCGCTGAAGCCACCATCGTCACTCTCTGTCACTGGGTCTTGTGACTCACTTTCTGTGCCTTGAATAAAAAGTGGATACCGCAGCTGTAATACTTGGAAAATTCTCTTTATACAAAACTTTAAGAAAATTACATGGGAACAGTAATTTACCTGTCGTCGTAACTAGCTGAGTTGGCTGGCCCTTAAACAACAAATCAAGGGTTATTTCAGTGCCCGCTAGTTGCTTCCACAACAGCCATTTCTCCCCTTATTTCCTCAGGGCAGAGTCATGATTTATGTGGGTTTCCACCTCTCACCCACGACTCTGGTGGTTAATGCTGTTCAGTCAGAGCTGAGCGTGGTCACCCCACCCTTCCTATTCCCAACAAACGCTCTAAGGCTGTGGGGCTCGTACCAGCCAATGTGTGGTGAGACAAAATCTGCTGGAAAGCGGGGGACACTTGTTCACTTTTTATGAGACTCAAGGAAGCCACAAGCAGCCCCTCGTTCCCCTGGATGTTGTTTTATCTGGATATGATGCCTGGCACTGCAGCTGTCATCTTGTGACCAGGAGGAGCAGTGGGCCGGGGACCAAGCCCACATGGAAGGACAGCAGGGCAGGAAGGTGGGAAAGAACTCGGACTCCTGATGATTATCGAGTCATGAAATGAGCCAAGACTTCTGGTCACGTGAGAGAAGATTTCCTCTGATCTCTGCAGCTGGTGGCACTCGCTAACCGATGGCACCCACCACTGGCCCCAGTGACTGAGTCATAAAAGCAGACCACGGCCAGAGGGTGGAGGGTGGGGAGGAGCAAGGGGATTCTCTTACGGGCTAGTCACTTTGTTGTCATGACTAGGTCTGACTGAAACCGTGAGTATAACATGACTGTCTCCAGAACCTTCCATACGTCAAAAACAGTTAAAATACATACGTGGAGTTGATAATATTTTTTTCTCACTTATTTAATTTTTTATACAAGTAATGGATGCTCAAATTTATTCATCTACCACGAATAAATGAAGCTTGTACACTTCTTACTTGCATGGACTTTTTTTTGAGAGAGGTTCTAGCAATTTTGTATTTTTAATTTGTATTTTTTCCTTACCCAGGTCTCCATAAATCCTGAATCTTCTCTGAGCTTGTTTATAAAATCATAAAAGTATAAGATTTAGAAATAAAAACAGCAGCCCCTGCCCTACCCTTCTTCACTCCTGATCCCCATCCTACTTCCAACCCCTTTGGCTATTTTGGCATTTACCTCCATAATTAATTATAAACAGCATGTTCATAGTGCTGGATCTTGATTTTTTTTTTTAAGGTACAGACAACCCCTAAGTTCTATTATTTTTTCCTCTTACAGACCTATACCCCTTTGTTCTAATCTAACTTCTAGTTCCTGTAACACACTAGTTTTCAACTGGGGGTAGCACCTCCCTTACAAGGGGTGGTTGGAAATAACTAGGATGGGGGTAGTTTTTGTTATTGCAATCTCCACACCACTCCTGGCATTTAGTGGGTGAGCGAGGGGGCAAGCATGTTAAACATGCCACATGGTGTGCTGAGAGGAGTCCACACAATGAAAAGCGCCCACCCAAAACACCAAGTGCACTCCCACTGAGCGAGTTCGTCCAGCTCCTCCTCCTTTCAAGGTCCCTGCCCATGGTGCTTCCCTTTCTGGAAAGCTCTTCCACTCTTCAGCTGGCCATCTCCTATTATCACTTCCTCAGGGAAGCCTTCCTGACTTTATAGAATAAATGAGAGTCTTCCACTATAGACTTTCATAGCAACTTACGCTTTTCCTTTGTAGAACTTATCACAAACTGAATGAACTATCTGTTGAACACGTGTGTCTCCCCAAATAGGTTACAAGCTCCACAGGAACAGGACCTCTGATTCAGTGCCCTATCCCCAGCGCCGAAAAATACCGGGTTCATGGTCAGGTACTCAATCTACACTTGTCTAAAGAATAAAATCTTGATGCACAAAAACACACTCGAACTCATATACACTCGTAGGTAACTAATCTTTAGCTTAACAAGGTTAACACAGTACCCAGACCTGGAGCAACTGTCTCCTCCGCTTCCCACTTCTCTACCAGGTCTATAGCTGGTCTAGTCTCAGGCTGATTTACTACTTCGGTCACTGCAGAATGGGCCAAATATCTTTGGGTCCCAAATACTAATTGCCAGTTGAAAGTGTCCTCCTCCAGCTACTCAAATGCTAAATCAGCAGTTTTCTTGTCTCCATAAAACCCAAACTCTCCCTTTCCTGACAAACGGCATCTCAACTAAAGCCCTTTCTCTGACTTTCATTTTGCCTTTGTCTGCTTCCTCATAAGGTCAGTCCTGTTTTTCTTAAAAAAAAAAAAAAAAAAAAAAAAGTTTCCTTTCTTTTTGACTATTGATATCAGGCTGTTATTCCTCAACTCTTTCTAACTACAACTCCTCCTAACCTGTGTTTGCCTCCACATCTTCTGTAGTGTCCACAAGTGGAGCTTTCACTCTCCTATCCTAGGTCATTATTCTTATCCTCCTCCAGAAAGCCAAGTCTATCTGGATATTTTACCTTCTTAGCGTAAACATCACATCTCAAATCAAATTATATTTAAGTTACCCTGACCTTGTCAGACAAGGAGCTCTCATTTTTACATATTTGAAGATAGTGCTTAAGACCTTTCTAAAATCATAGCCTCAACTTGAACATTTTCATACTTGTATTAATGGTAGACATTCTTAACCTAGGCCAATTGTCAGGTTTGGAGCATATGAATTCAAGTATTTATTTGTGTTTGCTGGATGTTACTACAGTTTCCAGGAGATTCTCAAAACAGTTCATGACCAGTGAAAGTACTTAAAATCATTGTTTCATAACTCATAAGATGACAATGATCCCCCAAATCAGGAAATAATAAAATAAAAGCCACTTACTTTGTGCATTGTAATTGGAGTTTTTGGATACCTTCCTTTGGGCTTCTGGGTCTCCTTCTGCCATATTCACCAACCATACCATTGTTGCTATTGAGAAAGACAAAAGTCCAGGTAAACACTGGGAACACAGAAGGAAGGCTCACAAACAGAGCGCAGGCTGTTATTTCTCCACACAAATCAGAGAAACAACCAGAAGTAAATTCATATGAAAAATCACAAAAGGTTCTCTTTGATTTTAGTAGATCAAAGAAAAAATTGTGAAACTGGACGTTTATTGTGGCCTTCAAACTGCAGCTGCTATAATAAAACTTTTCATTATCACTTATAGTCCCTGAAAAGTAACCAGAAGGAAGATTCTTCTTCACTATTGATATCAGGCTGTTATTCCTCAACTCCTTGTAACTACAACTCCTCCTAACCTGTGTGTGCCTCCACACCTTCTGTAGTGTCCACAGTGGGCCTTTCAATCTCCCAGCCTCGGTCATTATTCTATCCTCCTCCAGAAAGTCATGTCTATCTGGAATACTTTATCTTCTTAGCATAAACATCACATCTCAAATCAGATTATATTTAAGTTACTCTGATCTTGTCAGACAAGGAGTTATCATTTTTACATGTTTGAAGATAGAGCTTTTTGGACCTTTCTAAAATCACAGCCTCAACTTGAACATTTTCCACTGAAACAACTGGACTAGTTAAATATCCTAAAATAGTGTGAATTCACTGAGGAAAATTACTTACTGCAACTAAATTAGAGGAAAAACAGAGGCTCACAAAGAATCAAATGAATTATCATAATTCAAAAGATGCAAGTAAGTTCCTTCATATTCTGTCTCACTTTGGGGATTTTCAATAATGCTAAACCATGTTATACACAGGAAATACGGAAAAAAGGTTAAAAGCAATAAAGAGATAGTCAATTACCTTCTATTCTCTATGTCCCTTCCACAAAATCACATATATATTAATATACCTATATAGATCTAGATATACACACACACCCCCTCATCACACTTTAATTAAGAGGCAATGTGAATACTCTAAAATGGTGCTTCTCTTACATATTGCAGGTACGATGAAACATGGAGGGGAATTTGGTAATCACTAACAAAACTACATGTACATTAACCCTCCGATCCAGCAATAATACTTTTGGGAATTTATCCTGAAGATACACCAACAGTAATACAAAAATACATACAGACATGTGCCACTCTGGGCGACAGCAGAAACCAAAACTGTGCAGCAAACTCAGTTCAGTCCGTCCACTTGGTATCCATGTTTCTCTGGCATTTTGTCACTGACTCTATAATTCTATCTATTTGCCTAATACTCTAAGGTTTCTTGAATAACTTATAAAAGAAATACATAACCAAAGAGGATGAAAATCCTGTAATAGCTACACTTTCTCATTCACTATAGCTTTGTAATCCTGAGGTCAGACAAGTTTCATTACAGGATAACTTGGATCAGTCAATATCAGCTAGGCAGGCAATTCACTGTAACTAAACCCAAACCAAATGAAGAGGATATATGGTGATCACCAGGGTTTACAAATTTCAGTAGCGTTCTTGGCAGCAAAGGCAGAAAGTATTTATTTGATTTTCTTTCTTTATACAAGTATAGAAAGATAAAGCTGCAAATTCTTCCAATACTCGGTATAACTACAGAAATCAGGAGTCAGCAGTCTTTTTCTGGAAAGGGCCAGATGGTAAACATTTTGTGCTTGTGAGTCACATCTGGCCTCTGTCACATATACTTCTTTGTTCTTTTCTTTTTCATTAACTCTTTAAAGATGTAAAAACCATTCATAGCTTACAGAGCTGTACAAAAACAGGCCACAGGCCAGATTTGGTTATGGGCAGTAGTTTATTAACCCCTGATGTAAATTATCATGAACAGAATATATATTTGTTGAATGAATTAATATTACTAAAGGAATACCTTAAAAACCTACTTTCCAATTTTTTTGGCTTAACACCAAACATTTTAGATCAACTGAAAAATTAGCAAATTAAAATTCAACATAATCTAAAAACTTCCCAGAGTGACATGAAAACAGAAAAATTTTACATAATGGTCAACCTCAAGGAATTGTTTCCTTTGTATTTTGAAAAGCTACCAAAGAGGTGTGCCTCTTTTCCTGTCCAAATGAGGGACACAGAAAACAAAAATGCTCAGGTTTCCTGAGGTAAGGTCTTTTAGCATACTGAATACCCTTAACTGGGGAAGAATATATAAATGCATCAAAGGATTGTATTTTTTTAAAAAAAACAAATAACTGGGAAAACCAACTTAAAACTTTTTATATTCCTGTATATATCCATTTCAAGGGGAAAGTACTGATTAATATTGCTGTTTTTGTATATTCTACTTTAAAAAAAAACACATCTCAAGCTCAATGATTTATGAAATGCTCAGTAAAGATTCGGTATTTCATGAGAACACTTTCTTAAACCTATTTAATTTACACAGGAGTTAAAGGTTTATGCTTATGCTTTCCCATATATGTGGAATTGCTGCAAAAATATCTCAGCATCAATTGTTATACAGATTCAAGTTTTTAAAAATATTATATATGAATGATTTCTTAAAAACAAGAGTAGATCCTTTTTCTGAGCATAAAATTAACATACAAGCTTAATGTCATGGCCAACTGAACAACCTCTTCACCCCTCTTGCACCACTCTTGCTCAGCCTCACTGAGGCTGGAATGCAGTTTTCTTCCTCCTGACCAGGGGCTCAGCTATGTGACTTGCTTCAGCTGATGGTACATGGGCAGAGGAGACAGTGTGCTAATACCGAGCCTAGGCCTTAACAGGCCTGCTGCCCTCCTGTTCCTCCAAACGCTAGAACATCACCTTCAGCTAAACTGCTGGTCCAAGGAGGAACGGGGAATACATGGGGCAGAGCTGCTGCTGCTGCTGCTAAGTCACTTCAGTCGTGTCCGACTCTGTGCGACCCCATAGACGGCAGCCCACCAGGCTCCCCCATCCCTGGGATTCTCCAGGCAAGAACACTGGAGTGG
>SJYV01003245.1:245866-261283 GCA_006410875.1 Neotragus pygmaeus
TGTTCTTTTCTTTTTCATTAACTCTTTAAAGATGTAAAAACCATTCATAGCTTACAGAGCTGTACAAAAACAGGCCACAGGCCAGATTTGGTTATGGGCAGTAGTTTATTAACCCCTGATGTAAATTATCATGAACAGAATATATATTTGTTGAATGAATTAATATTACTAAAGGAATACCTTAAAAACCTACTTTCCAATTTTTTTGGCTTAACACCAAACATTTTAGATCAACTGAAAAATTAGCAAATTAAAATTCAACATAATCTAAAAACTTCCCAGAGTGACATGAAAACAGAAAAATTTTACATAATGGTCAACCTCAAGGAATTGTTTCCTTTGTATTTTGAAAAGCTACCAAAGAGGTGTGCCTCTTTTCCTGTCCAAATGAGGGACACAGAAAACAAAAATGCTCAGGTTTCCTGAGGTAAGGTCTTTTAGCATACTGAATACCCTTAACTGGGGAAGAATATATAAATGCATCAAAGGATTGTATTTTTTTAAAAAAAACAAATAACTGGGAAAACCAACTTAAAACTTTTTATATTCCTGTATATATCCATTTCAAGGGGAAAGTACTGATTAATATTGCTGTTTTTGTATATTCTACTTTAAAAAAAAACACATCTCAAGCTCAATGATTTATGAAATGCTCAGTAAAGATTCGGTATTTCATGAGAACACTTTCTTAAACCTATTTAATTTACACAGGAGTTAAAGGTTTATGCTTATGCTTTCCCATATATGTGGAATTGCTGCAAAAATATCTCAGCATCAATTGTTATACAGATTCAAGTTTTTAAAAATATTATATATGAATGATTTCTTAAAAACAAGAGTAGATCCTTTTTCTGAGCATAAAATTAACATACAAGCTTAATGTCATGGCCAACTGAACAACCTCTTCACCCCTCTTGCACCACTCTTGCTCAGCCTCACTGAGGCTGGAATGCAGTTTTCTTCCTCCTGACCAGGGGCTCAGCTATGTGACTTGCTTCAGCTGATGGTACATGGGCAGAGGAGACAGTGTGCTAATACCGAGCCTAGGCCTTAACAGGCCTGCTGCCCTCCTGTTCCTCCAAACGCTAGAACATCACCTTCAGCTAAACTGCTGGTCCAAGGAGGAACGGGGAATACATGGGGCAGAGCTGCTGCTGCTGCTGCTAAGTCACTTCAGTCGTGTCCGACTCTGTGCGACCCCATAGACGGCAGCCCACCAGGCTCCCCCATCCCTGGGATTCTCCAGGCAAGAACACTGGAGTGGGTTGCCATTTTCTTCTCCAATGCATGAAAGTGAAAAGTGAAAGTGAAGTCGCTCAGTCGTGTCCAACTCTTCGCGACCCCGTGGACTGCAGCCCACCAGGCTCCTCCGCCCATGGGATTTTCCAGGCAAGAGGACTGGAGTGGGGTGCCATTGCCTTCTCCCAGGGCAGAGCTACCCACAGCCAAGTGAGATCAGCTGAGCCAACTGATCTGCAGGTGATGGTGCTGAACGAGTATTATTTGTAAGGCACTAAATTTTAATCTGCAGGTGATGTTGAGTGAGCATTATCTGTGAAGGACTAAATTTTGAGGTGGTTTGTTACACAGCATTATTGCAGTACTAACAGTAGATACAACAGCAGAATAATGCAAATTTCTAAAACTAAGAAACATTTAAAACTCACAATCCCTTCACTTTGACATTCACAATTAACTTTTTAAAAAATAATGAGTATCGCATTAAGACTCTACAAGAAGTGAAAGATATAAGGAAGAAAGTAAAAGCTGTCTCAAATCTCTAAATCCCACTTTCTAGAGGTAAACACTAGATCACCAGTTCTGAAATGTATCATTGGGATTTTACACACACACATCCTTGGTCCTTTCCCCCACTCCTTCTGTAGGACATTGCATATATTGTTTTAAATCTTGCTCTTGGTATATATTAATATATAATCTTTGACATTAAAAAAAAATTAGAAATACTTAGGAGTTATTTTCTTTCTTTTGGAGTACAAATGGCTGCACAACTATCCATTTTAGGAATGGACCATAATTATTTGAAAGTGTTCCCTTTTGATAGACATGAGTTATTTCCACATCTCTTAATAGAAGCATTGCTTCAGTGAACATACTTCCATACTTTAACAAGTATATTCCTTAGTCTAAATTCCTAGCATTCACTATTAACATTTGGTGTGACATTCTACACACACAAATATCAAATTTATATATAGAGAGATTTTAATTTCCAGGAATAACACAGAAGACGCTTACAGCCAACTGCTCATTAAGAGGAAAATATTGATGCTCAAAGCCTTGTCTGTTCTTTTTGGCTGAAAAACACAGTAAGAATGTGGTAATACATTCATACTGGAAAAAAGGTAAGAGAAAGATCCCTGCGTTTCAGACGCTAGGTGTTCTAAAACCTTACCAGACTTCTATTACAAGCACAATTCCCACCTTCTCCCCATCCCACAAATGACCTAATATCAAGGTCACAAGAATGATTCGAGGTCAACTAACGTGTGTTCCCAACTTGATCTCTTTATATATCTCACTATCTTCTGCTTTTCTATCTTCCTTTTCCTTCCTCTGGGCTTCCCCTGGTGGTCCAGTGGTTAAAAACCCACCTTCCAATGCAGGAGACACAGCTTTGATCCCTGGTCCAAGATTCCACATGCTACGGGGCAACTAAACACATGTGCCACCACTACTAAGCCCACGCCCTAGAGCCTGTGTGCTGCAACTGCTGAAGCCTAGAGCCCGTGCTCTGCAACAAGAGAAGCCACCACAACTGGAGAGTAAGCCCTCATTCACCACAGCTACAGAAAGCCCATGCAAGGCAACAAAGACCCGGTGTAACTGAAAATAAAACTTTAAAGGCACACACCCCTTGACCTAGCAATTACATTTCTACAAATGTATGTACAACAGCATTCACAAACTCTAAGTGTGCTCTGCAAGTACTGTTTGCGATGGGAATGATCTAAATATCCATCAATAAAAATACCCTTTACTGTATGTAAGAGAAAACTATGCAGACATTTCATGTATGTGTGCTAAATCACTTCAGTCGTGTTTGACTCTTTGCACTCCCATGGACTGTACCCCACCAGGGCTACTCTGTCCATGGGATTCTCCAAGGCAAGAATATTGGAGTGGGTTGCCATGCCCTCCACCAGCAGATCTACCCAATCCAAGGAAGAAACCCATGTCTCTTACATCTCTTGCATTGGCAGGCGGGTTCTTTATAGATAGTACCACCTGGGAAGCCTGAAAAATGCTGATTTTCCCAAGTGTCTGATATTTTCTTTTTTCCTTTACTATTCCCTCTTCATTTCTCACTCTCTAAACAGAGCAGTTGAGAAAGATCTATTTCTGGTGTCCTTTCCTCTTTTCCTTTTCTATGAATCACCAATCTAATCCCACAGCTGCAACTACTACCTCTATATTGGTGTTCTTCAATTCTGCATCTCTATTACCAACCTTTCCCTCTGCATTGGTACTTCATTTATGAACTCATGATGCAAGTTTCTCCCCAGATGGCTCACAGATCCTGCCAAGAAAATTAGATATGGGCCACACGCAACACTATACAGATTTCTCAAATAAGAAAAACTTCTCTTGTTCATCATCCTTCTTTTAGGCTTTAAACTTCTCTCACTCGTCACTAAGAACAACTGAAACGATCCCCAAAAGCTCTCACTGAGGCCTTTCCCTTGACTGTCATCATCATTCCATAATTCAGACTTTCCATCATTTTTTACCTAGATAATGGCAATATTCACTTAGTTATGCTTCCCAGTATCTCAGTTCTCACTCCCTCCCATTCATCTTGCCCAAAGCTGCAAGCTTATAAAGGCACAGCTCTGATCACATTACTCTTCAAGAATCTTCTATGATTTTCAAGCTATCATGAAGAGGATACAAAGATCTAAACTAGTCATTCAAAGCTATTCTGGATCTTGCCTGAAGTGCCTTTCCAAACCCATCTCCTAGTACTCTCCCCATTTTGTACTCCATGTTCTAGTCAACTTGAACACTTGAAACTTGAAAAAGATGCCCCACATTTACACTTCCAATGTATGGGGCTTCCTTCATAGCTCAGTTGGTAAAGAATCCTCCTGCAATGCAGAAGACCCTGGTTCGATTCCTGGGTCGGGAAGATCTGCTAGAGAAGGGATAGGCTACCCACTCCGGTATTCTTGGGCTTCCCTTGTGGCTCAGCTGGTAAAGAATCCACCCACAATGCAGGAGATCTGGGTTCAATTCGTAGGTTGTGAAGATCCACTGGAGAAGGAATAGGCTACCCACTCTAGTATTCCTGGGCTTCCCTTGTGGCTCAGCTGGTAAAGAATCCACCTGCAATGCAGGAGACCTGGGTTCGATTCCTGGGTCCAAGTCATTCTTTGCAACAAGCCCACTTTTGAAATTGACTCTTCCATCTGCGCTTGCCAAAATCCAATCCATTCTTAAAAGGGTCAATCCAAATGCTATCTCTTCAATGAAGCCTTCTATGATTCTCCATTCATATTTTCCCTGTCTTGAGCTCTTTCTGCACTTCCTATTCCTTCTGAATCTGGTAACAGTCTGCCTTGAATGTTGTTTATCTATTTGCCTTATCTTACTTCTAAATTGTAGGCAAGGGAATACCCTGGCAGTCCAGTGGTTAGGAATCCACGCTTTCACTGCCAAGGTTGTGGGTTCAATCGCCGGTCAGGGAAATAAGATCCTACAAATCACATGACACAGTCAAAAAAAAAAAGTAAGCAAATGCACTCTGAGGGAAAGCAAAGCATCTTAACCATCTTTATATCCTCCACAGTGCTCTGTGGGAGCAGATCAGGTCAATGACCAATAAATACATAATGAATGATTTGGAAGAGTATGACTCTACAACAAACCAAAAACGAAGGCCAACCCATACTGAAGGAACAATATAATTTTTTCAACATACTAGTGTGAGAGCCGCCTACAATATATGTATATAAGAAATATTTAATACTTGTTAACTAATAAGATTTTAAGTAAGAATATTGGCTCCCCAATCTCTAAATATTTCTTCCATCTCCATACACACTGAAAATTCTCTTCAATCAATATCAGATAGGAGGTAATAATTTGCAAGGAAACAGAGATCTGCAGGAGTCCCACCAATGCTATGCATTTAAGGTAAGAAAAAGTACCATGATAATGATGATAATTACATGCATTTGAATCTTTTATAAATTCTAAGCTGCTTACTAATTTAACATCATTCTGAAATACTTACAAGAGTAAATAAGAGCTGGGAAAAGAGTTTCATTTCTCTCCTGAGCTGTTTCAACCAGCATACGAAGCGGGCCTTTTGGACACAAAACAGCCACTAAATCTAGAAGAAAAACAGAAATGACATCTGAAAAATGTATTCGCTAAACTTGTAAATAAGTGCGTTAGGGAAGAATTAACCAACTGAAAAGGTTTAATTTTTTTTTTTCCTACAAGAAAGATATTCAACAAATATGGAATAAGCAGCAGGTAAACTGTTGGGGAAGGAGGCGGAGACAATCTAAACAAAATACACAATACCACACAGAGATCTTTGCTTTTGGTTTGCCTGCCATTTGGTTAGTTTACAGTGTATTTTGGGTTCTAGGAGAAAATCTTCCCAGTTTGAAAGAAAACAGGCAGAAATAATCACAAGACAGAATTATTCTAGAGCAGTTTTCAATTTCCAATAAGCAGAAACAAGGACAAGCCATTTCCAAACTAAACATAGCTATGAACCACAAAGTGAACTTTTCAGCTTAGGAGGGATTTAATAGAGAGGATATGACTGATCTTTTTCAAAATATGAAGAACACAGGAGAAAAGATGCATCTCCTCTTTTTTGTTTGCTATCAGGAGTGGGATCCTCTCTTTTTTGAAAATAGTATATGTACTACTTAGGAATACTTGAAGTAACAGGGCAGTAAATTTCAACAAAAGAACTAATAAACCACTGTGTGAGAATGTTTAGCATTTCTTCAGTTCTCCTGTCAAAAGCACTTCATAAGTATTTAGATCTCAGAATATATATGGTGCTAAGAAGTGTCTTATAAAAACTGCAAATCAAAACGAGGAAGCAATAACGCCTAAATTATTCTTGATGCTACCACCTTCTCTTCTTCAACAACTGCAATTTTTTCTTACATTTACTGTGTCATGAAAATTCAGAATATAGAAATACAGAAAATAACTTCAAGCATTTAAAATGTAAAACAGATATAGGTAAATTCATAAAGGAATCTGATCACTTGCATTGACATCACTATCATTCAAATGCATTTAAGTAATAAATCTCACACTTTCAAGTGGTCATATCTTTTTTTACACTACTACTACCATAAAACTATAACAAAACACACAAATGCACAGAAATCTCTAGTCTCACTGCTTCCACTTTGATTTATTGGGATGAGAAAAGGGGAATTTGCCATGCTCTGAAATAATGAGATTTTCAACCTATTTCAAACTTTAATACTCTGTAACTATCTTGGTTTTTCAACATACTTCTTTGTACAGAAATGCTAAATGATAAACCCCTTATTTTTAGAGCAATTAAATTAATTTTGTTTTGAAAGCTTTCAGTTCAGTTGTTCAGTCGTGTCCGATTCTTTGCGACCCCATGAACCGCAGCACGCCAGGCCTCCCTGTCCATCCCCAACTCCCAGAGTTCACTCAGACTCACGTCCATCGAGTCAGTGATACCATCCAGCCATCTCATCCTCAGTCGTCCCCTTTTCCTGCTGCCCCCAATCCCTCCCAGCATCAGAGTCTTTTCCAATGAGTCAACTCTTCACATGAGGTGGCCAAAGTATTGGAGTTTCAGCTTCAACATCAGTCCTTCCAATGAAGACCCAGGACTGATCTCCTTTAGGATGGACTAGCTGGATCCCCTTGCAGTCCAAGGGACTCTCAAGAGTCTTCTCCAACACCACAGTTCAAAAGCATCAATTCTTCGGCGCTCAGCTTTCTTCACAGTCCAACTCTCACATCCATACATGACCACTGGAAAAACCATAGCCTTGACTAGACGGACCTTTGTTGGCAAAGTAATGTCTCTGCTTTTCAATATGCTATCTAGGTTGGTCATAACTTTCCTTCCAAGGAGGAAGGAAATTTAATTTCCTTTTAATTTCATGGCTGCAATGACCATCTGCAGTAATTCTGGAGCCAAAAAAAAATAAAGTCTGACACCGTTTCCATGGTTTCCCCATCAATTTGGCATGAAGTGATAGGACCAGATGTCATGATCTTAGTTTTCTGAATGTCCAGTTTTAAGCCAACTTTTTCACTCTCCTCTTTCACTTTCATCAAGAGGCTTTTTTAGTTCCTCTTCACTTTCTGCCATAAGTGTGGTGTCATCTGCACATCTGAGCTGATTGATATTTCTCCCGGCCAGCTTATGCCTCTTCCAGCCCAGCATTTCTCATGATGTACTCTGCATATAAGTTAAATAAGCAGGGTGACAATATACAGCCTTGACGTTCTCCTTTTCCTATTTGGAACCAGTCTGTTGTTCCATGTCCAGATCTGTTTCCTGACCTGCATATAGGTTTCTCAAGAGGCAGGTCAGGTGGTCTGGTATTCCCATCTCTTTTAGAATTTTCCACAGTTTCTTGTGATCCACACAGTCAAAGGCTTTGGCATAGGCAATAAAGCAGAAATAGATGTTTTTCTGGAGCTCTCTTGCTTTTTCCATGACCCAGCGGATGTTAGCAATTTGATGTCTGGTTCCTCTGCCTTTTCTAAAACCAGCTTGAACATCTGAAAGCTTTAGAACAACCTTTTTGACTGAGATATCTTGAGATCTTATGAAAATGGAATTATGAATCATTACTCTAAATATTAGACACAAAGTCTCTTATTTCAGAGGAACTCAAAGGTCTGTAGAGATAATTTGTATATGTATATAACAAACAGAGGATTGACGGGGAGAAACAGTGTATTGTATTAGAAAGAATATGGGACTTAGGACTCAGATTATAGATCAAATGGTGTAAGCTATGGTAAATACTTTACCTCTACAAACTTCAGGCCTTTAGCAGTGAAATAAGTACAACGACCTTGCTTACTTCACAAGATTATATATTTTTGAGGAACGGCTAA
The DNA here is from genome assembly GCA_006410875.1 of Neotragus pygmaeus. Taxonomy (NCBI): domain Eukaryota; kingdom Metazoa; phylum Chordata; class Mammalia; order Artiodactyla; family Bovidae; genus Neotragus; species Neotragus pygmaeus. The sequence goes on from SJYV01003245.1 coordinate 253,982, forward strand.
TATTTACTGGTAGATACTGTATATATTTACTGTATGCATTGTTCAATTTAATCTTCATAATAACTAAGACCGGAGAAGTCAATGGCACCCCACTCCAGTACTCTTGCCTGGAAAATAGCATGGACGGAGGAGCCTGGTGAGCTGCAGTCCATGGGGTCGCTAAGAGTCGGACACGACTGAGCGACTTCACTTTCACTTTTCACTTTCATACGTTGGAGAAGGAAATGGCAACCCACTCCAATGTTCTTGCCTGGAGAATCCCAGGGACGGGGGAGCCTGGTGGGCTGCCGTCTATGGGGTCGCACAGAGTCGGACATGACTGAAGCGACTTAGCAGCAATAACTAAGACTCCACTGTTGAGTGTGCTGTGTCTGTAGTAACATGCCGAATAAATTACAGGAGTAAAAGAGTCTGGATTTGAATCCAGGCAGTCTGTCTCCAGAAATGGCTTTTTTTAAAAATATCAAAAACAGAATCAGATTCTTTATTATGATTCACCCCTGATGTTTCATTTATTAAGTTTTAACTTGCTCTAGTATGTCATAATGGTGCCCTGTGAGGGCTACATCAAAAGACTGTAAGGGAGGTGAAAGTTACACTGCACACCTTGTTCAAGAGCTCAGCACTGTATATTTAGAACGTCTGGAACTCCAAATTGAGGTCTGCACTGTGGATTTGATATGTACAGAGACATGTATAACTTTGATTTCTATCTTTGGTATCTATGATGCAAGAGATTGTCTCAGTTACTCTGCCTAAAGAGGGAAACTTTGGATAAGTAACTGCTGTTGTTACCACTGGCAGAACCAGGTGGCTAGACTACTGGCAAAGTCTCAAGGGTCTGTAAAAACACACAAATAGGCCAAAATAGGATGGCTGCTTAAAGTTCGGCTAAATTGGACCCCAAGTTAGCTGAACTTGGATCCCATTCTTTGATCAAGGATGCCTGGATTAAGACATGAAAAGCACAGCTCTCCAGTGAGCTCCAACACATGTAGCTCTGCTGCTGTCCATGAAGGGTACAAACTCCCACTGCTGTTTGTTTACTCATTTGATCCCAAAGGGCTCCTGAGGTCATTTATGTCAGTGGTAGCAATGGGATTTGAATCTAAGTCTTACAGCTAGAAGTCTATGGATCCTTCCATTAACTAATTCTTGAGTTAAACTGGAGGCAATAATAAAACATTTTTAAAGGACTCAACTTCAAAAGATTTGAAATCTTTATATGAAAAAGATATTATAGCTAACTGATTATTTACTGAAAAGTTATGGGATATTATTGTTATTTTCCCTAAGTCAAGATAACTAGAAGAGGAAGGAAAACACACCAGGAGGTATTTCTGTGATGAACAAAATGTCAGTCTTGGGTTTTACCATATACTGAAATCACAGCCAAGATGAGCCAGGCGGTCCATTCTGGGAGGTACTTGATAAATACCAGGGCCATGAGGGCACTGATCATAATGAGATATGCCTGCTGGAGTCTCAGTGGACCTTTCCAATGAATGGCGATCATTCCCACCACACCAAAATTCCAGATCAGGAGCGCAACCGAAATGTAGTCCATGGCAACATTATAGGTTTTAAACACTTCCCTGAAAAAAATTAAACAGATACTTGTATCATTCATAAAAATGGGAAACAAGTATCACAGCCTCAGCTGTAAAAATAAGTACAAAAACTAAAAAGAAAAAAAGGCCATATAACACCTAAAATGCTATTCTGTACTTCAGAAAATCTTTGCAGCATCTGAAATTGGAAAAAAAATGAAACATGTAAAATAAAGTTTAGAGCTTAGGACATATGATATTATTTTCATAAAATTAAATTTAGTGAATCCATTTAAGTATATGCATTTTATACATATATTTATATACAAAACATGGAATATAGGCATGACATATTGCTGCATGAAAAAAAACAACCATGATCTTATTTATCTGAAATAGTGTATGAGAAGAGAGAGTAAGAGAACAATATAGTAATTCCTGAAAAGATGCAGGACATAGCTTTAGATGCCAGGAATTTTCAATTTCTTAACTTTTCTTCTTTTCTTTTTTTCACAATGAATGTTTAGCACTTTTATCATGAAGAAAACACTATTTTAATTTGGGTGGGAGGAAACTCCATTTTAAAGTAAAGAGATACAAATATAGAAGACAGGTAACTGAGGAGAAAGAAGGCAGTCATTTAAGTGCAAACTTTAGATTCTGGAGACTATGCAGAAAGATGATCTCCACTTCTAGAAATTTCAAAGCAATGTTGAAACAGCTGGACAATGCAGCCATTCACAGTATTTTTTATCCCAGCACTTGAAACAAAAACAAAAAAATTCCAAACTATGGTTAACTGTGCAAAATTCTTCGAGAGATGGGAATACCAGACCACCTGACCTGCCTCCTGAGAAGTCTGTACACAGGTCAAGAAGTAACAGTTAGAACTGGACATGGAACAACAGATTGGTTCCAAATTGCAAAAGAAGTATGTCAAGGCTGTATACTGTCACCCTGCTTTTTAACTTCTATGCGAGTACATCATGAGAAATGCTGGGCTGGAGGAAGCACAAGCTGGAATCAAGACTGCCAGGAGAAATATCAATAACTTCAGATATGCAGATGACATTACCTTTATGGGAGAAGTGAAGAAGAACTGAAGAGCCTCTTGATGAAAGTGAAAGAGGAGAGTGAAAAAGTTGGCTTAAAACTCAACGTTCAGAAAACTAAGATCAAGGGATCCAGTCCCATTACTTCATGGAAAACAGATGGGGAAGCAATGGAAACAGTGACAGACTTTATTTTTTTGGGCTCCAGTATCACTGCAGATAGTGAATGCTGCCATGAAATTAAAAGACAACTTGCTCCTTGGAAGAAAAGTTATGACCAATCTAAACAGCTTATTAAAAAGCAGAGACATTACTTTTCCAACAAAGGTCTGTCTAGTCAAAGCTATGGGTTTTCCAGTAGTCATGTATGGATATGAGCTGGACCATAAAGAAAGCTGAGCGCCGAAGAATTGATGCTTTTGAACTGTGGTGTTGGAGAAGACTCTTGAGAGTCCCTTGGACTGCAAGGAGATCCAACCAGTCCATTCTAAAGGAAATCAGTCCTTTAGTGTTCATTGGAAGGACTGATGCTGAAGCTGAAACTCCAATACTTTAGCCACCTGATGTGAAGAGCTGACTCATCTGAAAAGACCCTGATGCTGAGAAACATTGAGGGCAGGAGAAGGGGACGACAGAGGATGAGATGGTAGGATGGCATCACCGACTCAATGGACATGAGTCCGGGTAATCTCTGGGAGTTGGTGATGGACAGGGAGGCCTGGGATGCTGTGGTCCATGGGGGTCACAAAAAGTTGGACATGACTGAGAGACTGAACTGAGTTATTCTTTGGCATCAATAAACAGGAGTGGTCTACGGTTTCCTTTTTCTTGATTATTTATGGAGTTTTGGTATAAATATTACTCTGGCTTCTTAAAAACAATCTGGAAGCTTTTCTGCTTTTTCCGTGTCCTGGAACAGTTAAAATAGTATTAGAATTATCAGTTCCTTAAAGGTTTAATAGAATTTTCCTATGAAATTATTTGAGTCTGGTATTATTGTTATTGGTGGAGGTGTATAAGAACCTCTTCAACAGCTTTCTGTATTTTTTTCTTTGCTTTACTTAGATTTTCTATCACTTCAGTGGTACGTATTGGCAATTAGCTTTTTCCGAGAAAATAACCTATTTCATAGAGACTCTTACATTGATTTCTTTGGTCTATGGTCAATCTCCCTGCCTCTACCAAAGAATTAACCCTTCAGTTTATTTTTTACTTTTAATGTTTCTGTTCCTAATTTAAGAGCTAGTGCAATGACCTACATTCTGCTACTGGGGCTGAGAGAAAGACCAAGTGGGCAAATCTCTGGGCCTCTCTATTCTCTAAACAGACAGCTCCACGTTTTTCTATGTTGTATGTGCAGTTCTCATGTAAGATTTCAGTTGAAAGAAAAAAAGACTGATAAAAAAAAAAATGAAAGTTTGAAAATCAATTAATTCATCTTTATGCATGTTTGAAATGCATTAATATTATGATTTATAAATTATACTAAAGAATACAGTAAATTTGCTTTACTAAAAAGACAGAATTAACTGCAGTGTTGAGTTCTTGAAGTTCTTATTATAAATAAAGATCAACAAAAGCAAACCCCTATGGTGATTGCAGCCATGAAATTAAAAGATGCTTACTCATCAGAAGGAAAGTTATGACCAACCTAGACAGCATATTAAAAAGCAGAGACATTATTTTGCCAACAAACGTCCATCTAGTCAAGGCTATGGTTTTTGCAGTGGTCATGTATGGATGTGAGAGTTGGACTATAAAAAAAGCTGAGAGCCGAAGAATTGATGCTTTTGAACTGTGATTTTGGAGAAGACTCTTGAGAGTCCCTTGGACTGCAAGGAGATCCAACCAATCCATTCTAAAGGAGATCAGTCCTGGGTGTTTATTGGAAGGAATGATGCTGAAGCTGAAACTCCAACAGTTTAGCCACCTGATGCGAAGAGCTGACTCTTTTGTAAAGACCCTGATGCTGGGAAAGATTGAAGGCAGAAGAAGGGACGACAGAGGATGAGATGGTTGGATGGCATCACTGATTCAGTGAACATGAGTCTGAGTAAACCCCGGGAGTTGGTGATGGACAGGGAGGTCTGGCGTGCTGCAGTCCATGGGGTCAGAAAGAGTCGGACACAACTGAGCGACTGAACTGAACTTGTTGATAATATTAACAAGTTGTATACATACCAAGGATGATCTATACATGGAAACAATAATTTAAAAATAACTCATCAACAAAGAACATTTCTTTAAGTGACAGTTATAGAGTCCAAACAGTTAATTTCTGAAAAACAGACAGAATATTTCACCACTTACCCCAAGTAAATGAATGAGAAAAAAAACAGCAACAACAGGGATGAAAGAATAAGCCAGGCATGGATGACCTAGAAAAGAATTTCAATATAATTAACAGATCCTGCAACTGAAAAAAAAAAAATCCAAATTTCTTATTTCAAAAATAGTTTGTTATTTCTGTATATGTTATGATTTTCAAATACCAAAACAGAAGCAGCTTTAGGAACAGTAAATATCTAAAACAGTTGGTGTTGAACTACTTATAAAATAGAAATTTCATACATAGAGACCTTCATTCCTTTAGAAATAGGTAATATTTTAAAAGAAAAGATAAATTCAAAATAAATTATCAAAGACAACCTACAGAATGGGAAAAAATATTTGCAAATGATATGACTGACAAGGGGTTAATATCCAAAATATATGAACAAATCACAAAACTCAATACCAAAAAAAGAAGAAAACAAACACCCCAATTAAAAAAATGGGAGAACACATTTTCTCAACAAACACATACAAATGGCCAACAGGCACATGAAAAGATACTCAATACCACTAATTATTAGAGAAATGCAAATCAAAACAACAATGAGGTATCACCTCATACTTGTCAGAATGGCTATCATCAAAATGACCACAAATAACAAATGTTGGGGAGGATGTAGAAAAAAGGGAACTTTTGTACACTGTTAGAGGTGATGAAAATTGGTACAGCCACTGTGAGAAACAAAATGAAGGTTCCTCAAAAAACTAAAATTACCATATGATCCAGCAATTCCACTCTTGGATATATATCCAGGAAAAAAAAAAATCACTAATTTGAAAAGATACATGAATGCTTATGTTCACAGCAGCACTATTTACAACAGGCGACATATGCAAGCAACCCCCAACTGCCCATCAGCACACAAATGGATAAAGAAGATGTAGTACACACACACACACACACACACGTTGGGATACTACTCAGCCTTAAAAAGGAATGAAATTCTGCCACTTACAGCAACATGGATGGACCTAGAGAACATTAGGTTTAATGAAATAAGTCAGAGAAAAACAAATACTCTATGATACCATTTATAAGTGGAATCTAAAAAATAATACAAATGAATACATGCAAAACAGAAACAGATAAACAGATATAGGAAAAAAAAGACAGTAATTACCAAAGGTGAATGAGAAGTTGGGGACACAAATTAGGAATATGCCAATGTTCACTGAAGGACTGTCTACAATAGGTAAGACAAAGAAGCATCCAGAGGAATGGATAAAGAAGACGTGGTACATATATACACTGGAATACTACTCAGCCATAAAAAGAACCAAATAATGTCATTGTAGCAACATGGATGGACCTAGAGATTGTTATACTGAGTGAAGTAAGTCAGATACAGAAAGACAAATATCATATGATATTGCTTATATGTGGAATCTAAAACAAGAGGGGCTACAAATAAACTTATTTACAAAACAGAGTCACAGATGTAGAAAACAAACTTATCATTACCAAAGGATAAAGGGAGGGTGGGATAAAGTGTGAGATTGGGATTGACATACACACACTACTATACATAGAATAGACAACTAATTAAGAACCTGCTATATAGCACAGAGAACGCTACTCAATACTCTGTAATGGCCTATATGGGAAAAGAATTCTAGAAAAAGCGAGTGGACATATACATACATACATATACATACATATATATATATATATACACACACACACACACGTGATTCATCTTCCTGTACACCTGAAACTAACACAACATTGTAAATCAACTATCAGTTCAGTTCAGTTGCTCAGTCGTGTCCGACTCTTTGCGACCCCATGAATTGCAGCACACCAGGCCTCCCTGTTCATCACCATCTCCCGGAGTTCACTCAGACTCACGTCCATCGAGTCCACGATGCCATCCAGCCATCTCATCCTCTATCGTCCCCTTCTCCTCCTGCCCTCAATCCCTGCCAGCACCAGAGTCTTTTCCAGTGAGTCACCTCTCCGCATGAGGTGGCCAAAGTACTGGAGTTTCAGCTTCAGCATCATTCCTTCCAAAGAAATCCCAGGGTTGATCTCCTTCAGAATGGACTGGTTGGATCTCCTTGCAGTCCAAGGGACTCTCAAGAGTCTTCTCCAACACCACAGTTCAAAAGCATCAATTCTTTGGCGCTCAGCCTTCTTCACAGTCCAACTCTCACATCCATACATGACCACTGGAAAACCATAGCCTTGACTAGACGGACCTTAGTCGGCAAAGTAATGTCTCTGCCTTTGAATATATTATCTAGGTTGGTCTTAACTTTTCTTCCAAGGAGTAAGCGTCTTCTAATTTCATGGCTGCAGTCATCATCTGCAGTGATTTTGGAGCCCCCCAAAATAAAGTCTGACACCGTTTCCACTGTTTCCCCAT